>JAJONR010001531.1:0-145356 GCA_029582245.1 Solanum etuberosum | reverse complement strand
GTTCAAACAATGTTGAAACTTGACCGCAGTCACCACTTTTGTCAACATATCGGCAGGATTATCCGTAGTATGAATTTTCTGCACTATGACTCCACCTTTTTCTATGATGTCTCGTATGAAATGATATCGGACATCAATGTGCTTCGTCCTTGCATGATAAACCTGGTTCTTTGCTAATTGAATAGCACTTTGACTATCACAAAATATTGTGATTCCTTCTTGTCCAATACCAAGCTCTCTAAGCAATCATTAAAATCAAATTGACTCTTTCGCAGCCTCTGTAATTGCCATATACTCTGCCTCAGTGGTAGACAAAGCAACTGTTGACTGCAAAGTAGACTTCCAACTAACTGGTGCGTTTGCAATAGTGAAAACATAACCAGTAGTTGATCTTCGTTTGTCCAAATCACCTGCATAATCTGAGTCACGATATCCAACAAGATATTGACTATCTTTATGCTTGAAAACCAAGCCAACATCTACAGTATTATGAATATACCGTAGAATCCATTTTACAGGATCCTTTCCAGGATTATGCATATACCTACTTACAACTCCAACGGCGTGTGAAATATCTGGCCTTGTGCAAACCATTGCATACATCAAGCTACCAACAACATTCGCGTATGGTAATCTTGACATATATTCTCGTGCAGCTTCATTCTTTGGCGAAAGAGCATCACTAAGCTTAAAATGAGGAGCAAGCGGAGTGCTAACCGACTTCGTTTTCTCATTCATACCAAATCGATTTAGTACCCTCTTCAAATATTATTTCTGAGATAAATAGAGTTTCTTTGAATATCTATCTCTTTTTATCTCCATGCCAAGAATCTTCTTTGCCTCACCCAAATCCTTCATCTCAAACTCCTTTCTTAGTTGAATCCTTAGCTTCTCAATTTCCTCTTGACTTTTAGAAGCTATCAACATATCATCAACATATAGGAGAAGATATATAAAGGAATCGTCTTCAAGCTTGCGCAAATAAACACAATGATCGTATTTGCTTCTTATGTACCTTTGCTGCAACATAAACTTGTCAAATCGTTTTACCATTGTCTAGAAGATTGTTTCAATCCAGACAATGATTTTTCAAGTTTGCACACCATATTTTCTTTTCCATCAACTTTGAATCCTTCTGGCTGAGTCATGTAGATTTCCTTTTCCAAGTCTCCATTTAAAAATGCAGTTTTTACATCCAACTGAACTAGTTTCAAATTCAACTGTGCTACCAAAGCCAACAAAACTCTAATGGAGGAGTGTTTCACAACTGGAGAAAATATTTCATTATAATCAATTTCCTTCTTTTGAGCGTATACTTTAACCCACAATCTTGCTTTGTAGCGAACATCTTCTTGGTTAGGAAATCCTTCTTTCTTTGCAAATACCCATTTGCACCCAATTACTTTCTTGCCCTCCGGGAGATTGGTCAATTTCCATGTATGATTCTGATTAAGGGAATGCATTTCTTCATCCATAACAATCCTCCAATTATCTTCTTCTGAACTTTGGACTGCATCTTTATAAGTGGTACGAATGTCATCAGCTGCAATTGAGTCTGCACAAGCCATCATATCTATGAGTCGAGCAAGTTTTCTTATTGTCCTTTTGGCTTGCTGGTTGCTATTGATTCAAGTTGTGGTTGAGGTTCTTGAGATGGAATCTCTCCTTCGACTGACTCTTCTTCCAGAGGAATCTTCTGTTGTTTCCTCATTTGATCCCTGTGTTGGGAAAATTACGTTTTCCTCAAACTCCACCTGCTTTGAAGCACCATCATTTGTTTGACATCTTCAACTATTACCTTATTTGTCAAGGCAGATTCATCAAAGGTAACATCCCTGTTGAAAATAATTTTTCTTGTCTCTGGACACCAAAAACGGTATCCTTTGACTCCAGAAGTAATCCCCATAAATAAAGCTTTCTTTGCTCTTGGGTCCAATTTTGACTCTCTTACATGATAATATGCAATTGAGTCAAATACATATAAAGAACCATAATCTTCAGCAGGTTTTTCATACCATTTTTCAAATAGTGTCTTCCCACCAATAGCAGCAGATGATAGACGATTAATGAGGTGGCATGCATATGTTATTGCCTCAGCCTAAAATTCTTTGCCCAAGTCAGCATTGGACAACATACACCGAACCTTCTCCAACAAAGTTCGATTCATGCGTTCTGCCACTCCATTCTGTTGTGGTATATTTCTAACGGTGAAATGTCTGACGATGTCATTTTCCTCACAAATTTTCTGAAAAAGATCGTTTTTGTATTCTCCACCATTATCTGTGCGAATACACTTGATCTTTCTGCCAGTTTGAGTCTCTATCATCGCCTTCCATTTGAGAAAAATTTTCAATACTTCATCTTTAGTTTTCATTATATACACCCATAGTCTTCGGGAAAAATCATCAACAAAGGTTACAAAATAGTGTTTCCCACCTAATGAAGGTGTTTTGGAAGCACCCCAAACATTTAAATGAATATAATCAAAAATACCTATGGATAGTTGTTTCAAATTTAACCCTTGTTTGTTTTCCTTTGACACAATGTTCACAAAACTCCAAGTTGCAAGTTTTTACTCCTTTTAGCAATCCTTGATCTGATAAAGTTTTCAAGGATTTTCCTCTAGCATGTCCCAAGCGCATATGCCACAGCCTGGCTATTTCTGCCTCTTTGTCGTCATTGGATGTTGTTACCGCTATTCCAATAACTGTACTACCTTGATAGTGGTACATGTTGTTGTTTCTTCGAATTGCCTTCATTACCACCAGTGCACTAGAGTATATTCTCATTACCCCATTATCTATAATGACTTTGAATCCCTTAGACTCTAGGGCTCCTACAGAAATGAGATGTTTCTTCAAATTCGGTACATATCAAACATCTGTTAATGTTCTGGTTAATCCATCATGATTCCTTAATCGAATTGAACCAACACCATATGCGGTAAGAGGATTATTATTTGCGGTGTGAATAACTCCACATTCTCCTTCTTGTAAATCAACAAACTAGTTCCGGTTAGGACACGTATGATAGCTACAAGCTGAGTCCATCAACCATACATCAGAAGATTTGGATGGATCAGTTGTAACTAGTGAGTAATCTGAGTCATCACAATCAGCCACATTTGAATCCATGACAGCCTTCCCATTATTTGGTTTGGCTTTGCTTTTCAACTTTGGCCAGTCTTTCTTCCAATGCCATTTTTCTTGGCAAAAGGCACATTCATCTTTGCTGAGTCTGGATCTTGACTTGGATCTCCCTTTCTTCGTTCTCATATGATTTTGAGAACGACCTCTCGCAATCAGTGTTTCTGCTTCTCTACCTTTTTGTTTTTCTCTCTTTCTTTGTTCATAACTATATAAGACAGAACAAACTTCTTTGAGAGATACTTCATCATTCCCATGCAGTAGAGTAGTTTTAAGATCCTCGAACTCATCGGGAAGTGAACTTAACAACATTAAGGCCATATCTCCATCCGTAAAAGTCACGTCCATATTCCGTAAATTTATCGCCAACTTATTAAAGCTGGTGATATGATCATTCATTGTGCTACCAGGAATATAAGTGAAGCGTAACAGTCTTCTTTTCATGTAAAGTTTATTTTGATTGTTTTTCTTCAAGAATTTCTCCTCCAATGAATTCCATAATTTATTTGCGGATGTTTCCTTTGTGTATGAATACTTTTGTTCTCTTGCAAGATAAGATCGAATGGTACCGCAAGCAACACGGTTGATAATCTTCTTCTCCTACACCGTCTGGTTTCTTTTCTTCTATGGCAATATCTAGCCCTTGTTGAAAAAGAACATCAAGGACCTCACCTTGCCACATTCTGAAATGTCCTGACCCGTCAAAAATTTCAATTGCAAATTTCGCATTTGACACAATTCTTGTCATAAGCGAAGATGCCAATGATGACGTATTATTGACATTCGATGTGGACTCATCAAAATTCTTGTCTCCTATTTTTGGTACAAATACTATTTACTAATGCAAAGATCAGAGTAAATCTTTTTCTGATGTGGAAGTTCAGACTATGCTGCAACCATAGAGCATACTCAGATAATACCTTGGCTCTGATACCAAATCCTTCCTAGAGACGACCTCTTCAAGGGGTAAAAATTTATTGACACTATATATTTATTAAATTCGATAAAATTATTATGATTAAGTAATTTAATAAAATATTATTATTCATTAATTGGCGATGTAAATATTCCAAGAAAGAGGAGACACGCATGACATGAATGTAAAATCATTAGAAATTTACAATTTTCTCAGAAGATGAAATAACAAATAGGTTCCATTAGTTTAGGATAGGCTTAAAAATGTTCTTAGATATATAACTTTAAGCAAATTTGGTCCTTTTGAAACTTTTCAAATATGAGGATATTTTATCTTCATTAAACATTTATGAAACTTAGAAGTTAGATTTAACGAGAATTGTTTGAACAATTTCTTTTAAAAAAATTCATATTTAAAGGTGTAATTTTCGCAGTTTCTGGTAACTTTTTGTTTACTTATGATATTTGAAGCAGAATTTTAAGTGTTGCAATTTTTTAAATTTGACAAGACTTTCTTGATATCTGTAGTATTTAAGGGACTATTTTCAACATAACCCAAACATAAAGAACCATATTATTGTTTTCTAGTTTTTAGAATTTTTCTCTTTATTCGATTTCTTATTCATGTCTGGTACTTACATTCAGACTAATTCAAATTCGTATTGTGTAAGATTCATTTAAGGAGGAAGCATGCCCTAATAAAAAAAAAAATCCAAAGATTCAAAAATGAAATCGATCTCTAATTAAAGATGGAAGAATCTTATCTATCTCACCATAATCGTTATTGATCATTTTCAGAATATCAAGATACTAACTTTCTTGAATATTAGAAGCAATAATTGTAGTGTGAAACTAGCAGCAATAATATAAACAATCGAATGCGTAAGAAAGAAGAAAGAAGAAAAGAATATTACATTAGTATTCAATTCACATAAATAATTACGAAATTGATGGGACTAAACAATTCACCTTACCTTGAATTAATTAAATATCTTCATCAACTAATAATAAAAACCCCAAATTACATAGACGCATAGAACTCATCAAAAAATAGCATCTTCATTTAATATAAATGGTTAATCATCCCACATGCAAATAACTAAATATAAAACCATATATTCATGGTATTTCCATCAACCCATCTCCTCCAAACTATGACACGTAACATAAAAAAAAAAAGTGTGTAGTTCAATACACAAAACATCCATGTTCACGTACGGTCTTGAGAATAGTCCCCACAATTCATATATATGTTACTGCTCAAACTCGTAACATATATATCACATAAAGATAATTTTACCATTGCTTCAAAACTGATACATAAGATATTACTAGACTATATATAGTTCTAGTTAGCTACACAATTTTAATTACACAAGAATAAAACATCATCATAATTAATACATAAGTCATAAAATTGCATTAAATGTCCCATACTTGTTTTAGTACTTCACTAAATGCTCATGGCTCTCTTTTGTTGATCAATGATGCAACCATATCTTGAAATAGTCCATATTGATAATGATCAGGACCTAATTGAGGTTGTTGTTGATGATAATTATTATAGAAGGAATTATTAATAGGGATATTTGGATTATAGAAGATTTGTTGTTCATTTGGATTATGATATAATTGTTGTTGTGTGGAGGATAAAAAGGATGGAGATAATAAAGCAGCAGCAGCATTTCCTCTAAGAGTTGCTGGACAATGATGGTTATGTTGGCCTTCATATGTAGTGATCACGATTGATGGGTCTTCATATGATCTTTCAACACGTTTCTTCACACTGCACTTTTGACTTGTGCACCTATAATAACTCCTATAAGTACAGAGGCGCAGAGTCAGAATTTGAAGTATATAGGTTCGGAGATTTTAAATCTCTAAAGTTATTCGGTTCTATTCGATATAAATAGTATAGAGTTTGAACCAAAGTTACTAGGTTCTGCTGAACCAACAACCAAGGAGCTAGTTCCGCCTCAGATAATAACCGCAAATTAAATCACAAACCATATAGTATATAGTTTTTCAAAAAGTTTTGTTATATACACTGTCAGAATAAAGATTATATCATCTTTATCTATATATTATAACAAGCAAAGTATTTTATTTTTAAGTTTATATAGCACATATTTTAAAGAGACTTACTTGTAACTATATCCTTTGACCGACTTAATAGTGTAAAACATGGTGTATATAAATAAAAATTTTACAACTCATATTTTGATTAGATTGATTGCGTGAAACAAGCTTTTTTGTTCCTAAATATCTAAGCACCTCATTATTGTAAACCAAACACTAATATTAGATTGTTTTATTTCTCTAGGTTACTAGTCTCATGTTTTTTATGGACAATTACGTGTAGTTGTCTTTTAAAATAAGTTAATAGTGATCAATATAATTAATTTTGAAAGGCAGTATATAGAAGTTAAACTAATTTGAGAATTAACAGATTATAATTTTGAATTTATGATATATATGATGCATTCTTCTAGTGCAATTTACCTATGCAATTTATGATATATATGCATTCTTTGTGTGCAATTCATCTCTATTATACTAGTACTCTTTCCTTAAAACTATGTATAATAGAGATGAAAACTTAAGCAACTTTGAAGCAATTAAGTATTAGTATTATTAATTAAGCAAGTTTTGTGGAGTAAAACATGCTATAGAAGCTTGTTAATCCATTTCTAATAGTAATTTAGAAAATAGTGTTGATTCTAAAGAAAATATACCTTGGAAAAGGACTGTTCTTCACTGCCTTCTGTCCATATTTTCTCCATCTATAGCCATCTTCAAGATTATCAATCTCACTCTTGGTCATAAATGCAAATCTTGGTTCCTTTTGTTTCTTTTCTCCTTTCTTCTTTGCCAATTTCCCCCTAAAATAATTAGCACAAACTTTAATTTATACAAAAAAAAAAAAAAAAGTCCATCTTAACACTAAACAACATTATGCATGTACACAAGATTTCCAAATAAGCTAAACACAAATCAAATTAGGAATAGTAGATAAATAAAATTAGACTTTGTATTGTTTTTTGTATTAGTTGTCATGTTTTAATTTCTTCATTATTGTATTTTGTTGTTCATAACTATTTTAATTTGATGCACTTGAGTCAATGGTCTTGTAAAAACAGTCTGATCTCTACCTCCACGAGGTAGGGTAAGGTCTGTATAGTACACTCTACTTTTTCTAGATCCCACTAGTGAGATTAAACTGGTTATATTGATGTTGTTTGGGACTTTGGGTAAATAAAATTAGGGTTTCTTGACTTACATAGCACAAAAAAAAGGGGGAAGAAGACTTAACTAAGGAAAGGGTACACATTAGATATTTTTAATTTTCTAAAAAATCAGTAGAAGAATAATAAGCTTGCAACTAGGAAGAAAAGTCTAGCCAATTAATAATCTAATAAATTAAGACTATAGTGGTCAATAACCTAATCTATTAATTAAGAAAGAAACTTCCTCACAATTTAAAGATGTGGCTATATTTTTATACTAGTACTATAGGACCAAAGAAAAAAATGACTTACACTTTCTTAGACTTATTATCATCATCATCTCCATCTAATTCACACTGATCATCATCTTTCTTGATTTTTGAAGAATCTTCTTCATGACATCCACCAGCCTCACTATTAGAAGATGAAGAGATTAATGAATTAGGTGTTAATGGAATTTGATTCTCAACACTATTAATATTCTTTGTAGAACATTCTTGTTGATGATGATGATCTATTGATGGTTGTGGACAAACAACTTCAGAGGATGATGAACAATTATTTATCCCAAAAGCACTTGATAAAGTGTTGTAATGATCCATTGACCCTCCATGTAAACACTCTGTGAGATTACTCATATAAGATGAAGGATAATCAAAATCTTGATGATTATGATGAGGGTTTTGTGTGTTATTGGCTTGATTTGCATAAATTGAGGGATTTTCACCAAAGAAAGGAAATGCATAATCATGATTAAAAGGGTTATTATCAGACATAGAGAAGCAAAAAAGGGTTTTTTTTTTTTGTTGGGATCTAAAACAAAAAAAAAGTGTCTTGAAGAAAATGATGAAGAGAAAATAACTCAAGATTCTTGAATTTATGCAATACTATTAACAAGAGCTATTGATTCTTGAATTTTCTTCTTCTTTTTTTTCCTTTTCTTGGGAGTTGGGAAGTGTGTATGTATTACTTCAGTTTAGAGAGGAAAAAGAGAAAGTAACTTGTTTAGGGAAATAAAAATGAATGGTTCTTGCTCAACAAGAATAATGGGATATTGAGGTACACAACAAGCTATATAGTGTGTAACAAATGACCATAAAGCCCACTTAATGTGTGTGTACTAAGATATAGTCTTTATGGATTACCTTTTAATGGAACATAATATACATTAATCAAAGGGTATTCCATTTACAATTTGTTGTGTAGTAGACACTTTTTGTCATTTTTTCCAAGTATGAATATGAATATATGAGGTTGCGGTTTTGCGGAATTAAAAAATAGTCCTATCATTAAAAATAAAATCATCGTATACATAAAATAAAATAAAATTTTAGATCGAGTTCAATCTAAAAGATTAATCTATTAGATGAGAGAGCTCGTTGATATTGGAAACTCGCCAGTCACAATTGAGCTCAATTGGTCATGGTTGCCCTTCTTGGGTCGACACCACCTTTCTAAGTCGTAGACCATTTGATCGATTTATTCTAATATCAATATTATGGATCAACTAAGAAAGCTCAACTCAAAAATTACACCCTCCATTTTGAAAAGAAAGACCTTTTTTTTGTTTAAAAATATAATGACCTTTTTTTTTTTTGCTAAATACTTTAATTTCAGTTATCCATGTGACATGTTTAATGTCATAAGATTAAAGAGCAATTTGGTACATTTGACATAACTTTAATTTAGTATCACAAGATTGAAAAATTTTCTTTCTTTTCTTAAACTACGTGTCAAGTCAAATTAGGTCATATTTTTTTATACGGAAAAAATAGTATATTCTGTTGGAAAACCTATTGTAGTATTTTTCTTTTTAACAAACGAAGTACAATTGGCACAAACAGAAATAGAGTTCCAAAGTTGTACTATTTTAATTTATTTATTTTTCGTTGAAACTTATTAAATACTTTGTATTACTACAACAACAAACTATATAGCTCAACTTGCAGTAATCGTATTTAATTAATCTCAGTAAATTAGTCTGTCAATGAGCACACAAGTCCATTAATAAGCAAGGTTTTAAATTAAGATTTAATAAATTTTTAGTGGGATTAGGTCACGAGAATTTCCCTTGTGAACTCGTTAATTAAATAATCTCACTAAAAATGTCATGTTTTCAATAGGGAAATATACGTACAAATGGTCCAAAATATAATGAGTTAATTTATAAAATAGATAATTTAATAATACAGAGGAAATTAATCAAAGTTTATACACTCGTGGCTAATCCTCTGCCATCTACTACTACATCACATGAACCATGAATTTTTGAGTAAAAATTAAGAAATCTATTAAGTATTTTATATTTATTTTTTTAAATAAAATAAAATTTTCCAAAGTCTGATCTTAGCCTCCGATTATATATATAAAAAAAATTCCAGATAATTGTTTGGCTTTCTAAATTCATAGAAGAGTCGAATTTACCCTTTTGTTGTTGTCGTTGTTATTTCATAAGGGCAAATTCGAATCACTTTGAGTTAAACAACAGGTATAGAAACGAGATGTTTTTAAACGGAGGGGAAAATTATTTCTAGAGTATTATTTTTTTCTCTTTGCATATTCTAGAATTTTAACTATAGATATTATGATTTATTCCACTTTTTAAAATAATTATATGTCATTTTCAATAACCTTCAAAAGTTGCTAGAGAAACGAATACTTTACTGTTAATGATATTTTTAATTTTAATTTTGAACAGAAAAAACGTAGCAAGGTGTGTAAAAATCAAGTGAAATGATAGATTCCACCTAATAATTTTGGTACAATTTGAAAAATAAAAATAAAAATAATAATAAATGGAAGTTGTGGTCAAACCCAAACGCCTCCGGAATTACGGTCTGTTTGGCTGGAAAGTAATCAATCAATTTCCTCACACGTGTCACGAAACGGGCACCGCCATTTGACCCGTAAAGACAAACACACTTGTCACGTGGGAGAAATTTTCGTTTTCCACGCCTTTTGTCCAAAAATACTTATAGTACTTTGTATTCCCTCCGATTCGTATTTTTCAAGACTTAATACTAAATACTTTTAAATTAGAATAGTGTGGTTAAATATCTATATTAATAATTATTTTTTTAACTGATGTGTCAAATCAAACCGTGACAAGTAAAAATGAACAGAGGGACTGAGAGAGTATTTGTCATTTCACAAAATCAATTCATAAATGACAATATTATTTTTATTTTACCTTTAAGAGTTATTAGCCTTGAAAGTATGAATTTAACTAACATAGAAAAATTAAAGAATTAAATCATGTTCATTGATGAATTTAATTATCAAAATAAATTTATTTATATTCATTTATTGAAACTTGACTTTAAGAGAATATTAAATCCGCCCGGACTACAATGTCCTTTAATTTGGTAGACGTGAAATATTGAAATACCAAAACAGAAGAAAGATATTTTCTTAAACAATTTTTTTTATATAAAAAAAGACGAATAAATTAATATGTACAAATACATATATTTTTCAATTACTAAAAATAAATAAATTAATACCTTAATGTACTTCTGTTGATAGATTCCTCCCACGTCATCCCGAACTTTGCGGCGTACTTCCATGCTGTTAATACAAGTAATTTTATTCTTTATTTTATTTGAAATTGAAAATATAACTAATTCTCTTCCTTAATACTCCCATGTACGTCGTTTGGTTGTAAACAAATTATCTCAACATTAATTATTATGAGATTAGAATAAGTTATTCCATCATGTATTTAATATAACTTGTCCTATTACTATGATATAACTGGTGGAATAAGTTATTCTAAACTTGACAATCAAACATGACACCAAAATTTTATCTCAGAACTATTTTTTTTTAATCTCAAAACTATTTAATTTTATCCCTCACACCAAATGACCCCTAAAAAAGAGACAAAGAATACCATTATTAAAAATATCTCAATAATAAACTTCTTAGATATTTCTGTTCATTTTAAAAATAAAAATAAAAATCGTCCTACCAAACATATCTTAAATCTAAAGATGTCAATTTTTGTTCATAAGTACCTAAGTTTTTTTTTTTTTATATATAGACGAAATCTTCGGGCCGTAACACTTTTACCTTTATTTATTTTGAGACAGTTGCATTACATTATTGCCTATATATACGGAGAAAAAAAAGCAAATTATACAAATATTTAATGTTAACTTTATTCCTTAGAGAATGGTAAAGACGCACACGTTGTCCCTAACATTCATGACTTTTAGTTAAAAACAATCATTCATTTTTCTCTCCATGCAAAATCATGTTGATATATATAAGATAATTTAAACGAAAAAAACAGAGACGAATTTAAAATTTTAAATTCAATAGGCATTAAAGGAGTAAAAATTATTAGATATATATATATAAGTAATTTATTTATTTATTTGTGTGTGTGAATTAATTAGAGCTAATCAAGAAAAATGATTATCCTAGAATGTTTAATTAACTTGAGCAGACTTGTTTGATTAATTAATATGTTCAAACCCCTTAATTAGTTTCTTTTTTCTTACTTTCTGGTTACTTCTTGTGCAACTTCCATTTATTTATTATTATTATTATTATAATAAACTAATAATAATAATAATAAAAATAGGCACGTTTGAACTTCATCCTAATATCTATTAATAGTGGTACAAAGCTAAAGTTCATATGGAACTATATATTGCAAGTTGCAAAGGACAGTATATAACTAACGTGGTATTTTATTAAACTTATAATAATAAAACATTTGTACGTAGGGAGTCAGGGGCGGAGGAGATACAGACGGATAATTTATGTACGTATACATAGTAGAAGTTGAATCTCATTTGCTTTTTTCGTATGTTTACTTTTTTATATATTTTATTTAAATTGCTTAGTGAAAATTCTGACTCCGCATCTCTACGAAAGAAAAAAACATGCAAGTAAAGGAAATAGTATTATTCTTAGGATAAACGTTTTAAGGCCGCAATATTATTTATTATAATACATAAAGAATTATAAGAGACGACAAAAAATTAAAGAAAAGAAGAAGATGAAGAAACACACGGACACAGCTAGGTTTGAATTGGTGAATATAAAGTTGAAAAATTAAACTGTACTTGTAATGAGTGATCTTCGTGGTATATATATATTCAAATCAGTGGCGTACGCAAGATTTTTTATAAGCGGTGTCACCTTTTTAAATGAAAAAAATAAATAAAATAATGTAATATCATATTAAAAAAAAATTATATGAATTATAAAACACAATTCAGATATATTATTATATCTCTTTTCAATGAGTTTTCTTTTTTATGAAATGTATCAAAATAATTTCATTAATAATACTAAATATTTATTTGTACAAAACACCAAATAATTAACAAACAAAGAAGGTTAGAGAAAAAATACATAAAAACATGACGCTGTTGAGGCTTGAACACGCAGCCTGGTCTATAAAATATCAGCTCAAAATGAGCTAAGCTACGAGAACACTTCGTTGAAAGAGTGTCACCTATAATATATATACGCTTTTTCTGCTTCTATTTCGTAATTGTATATAAATTTTTCCGGCGAAGCAGTGTCACGTGACACCCCTTCCTAAATCCGCCCCTGATTCAAACAAGTAATGATCATGAAGAAAATTATTGGACTAAAATATTCTTAATACAGTGTAATATATCGTCTACACATTTTTTGAATGGTTGTCGTTACTTGTTGTATTGTATTGTTAGTTTAAATATGTTGTTTTGATGGTTAGTTACTTCAATTCTATTATATCGTATTAAATTCATTGTTAGGTAATGACGAAAAGTAACGATCGATTTTGTGTGACTGCGTCGTTACCTTAATATTTTCTTCTCATTTTGTCTTTACTTCTATTTTTCACTTACCCTACCTTAATTTTCATAGTAATTCTACTTCGTGTCCTACAATTTCTTGTAGGTTTGTTATTCAAATTATGAATATGTGACATTATGTAATGACGGAGAATGATACAATCTATCTAAACGTTGTATTCATTAAAACAATACGATACAATACAATACATCATAAAGCAATACATAACATCAATCCAAATTATAGTCTAAGCTTGCATGATTATTTTTTTTCAAAAGGTCTTACATCATTAAAAATACCATTTGCCTTAATTATATACAACTTTTTCTTTTTTTCAAACTATATCAATAATGTGATACTTTATTCGTACACTCAATATTATATAATAAATATTTTTCTATGTTTTCTTTTTACAAGTTTTCATGAAGCAACCTAACCAGATATGCTATGTCCCTGTCTCATATTACTTTACAATATTTTATGGTGAAACCAAGTTTTCAAACTCCAAAATCTCAAACTAATGACAATTTAACATATATTTTTTTCAACAATTGAATTTCAACTTAAGGAACAATGTTTGTCAGCATCAAGAAGGTTAACGTTGTCAAACTTACTTTAAACTGTCATGTTAATTTCGTATATTGCTGACTAAAACTTGTGAGGATTGACTAAGGCTTGTAAAGAGAAAAAATATGCAAGTAGTTTAGCATTTAATTTTTTTTAAAAAAAAACATACTAATTCTCAATTAGTTAGATGAATTGCCCAATTTTTCAAATAAGTTTGTATTAATCAATCAAATATTTTATCGAAAGTTATATTTAAATAACTTTTAAAAATTAGGAGATAACATCTAGATAGTAACCTAAAAAGAGGACATTTCTATAAATCAACCGCGAACCAAACCTGAGGGGCCCAACTCAAGCCTTCACAAAACTAGAGAAAGGGAAAAGGGTTTGATATACGCTTCAACTTCGCTAATATATCCCTCGTTACAAAAGTGGTTCATATATACCCTTACTGTTACACAAATAGTCCATATATAGCATTTTCGTCTAACGGTATATTAGGTCTAAATCGTAATGTTGAGGGGTATATCAGGTCCTTTTCTCCTAGGGAAATAACATTTACTAACCACTTTTCTATCATGTAATAAAAAAAAATAGTCAATGTCGTGAAGTTTCGAATTCTAGAGATACAACATCATGACGTGAATATCAATAACTGAAAAGTGATTATCTGTGAAGTTTCAAATTCTACAGATACAACATCAGGACGTGAATGTTAGTCACTGAAAAGTGGTTATTTGTGAATTTTTAGGCCGCAACGAATCCGCTATGTCGATTTTGCGCGCATGTAACGGAATAGTACGTACTATAGTATACTTAAAGATTTGGTTTTTGGGCTTATCCTTTAGGAGTGTCCCACAACCAAAAGGACAAATATTGTTAAAGCAATATACACAATCAACTACATGTGATAAACTCTCTTCTATCTCAATCATTGTGAATCAAAGATATTATTTGTGGATACAAGTTAAAGAAAAATTCTACTAGTGATTTGATTGATTTTCCCAAAAGAGGGGACCAACAAAGAGAAAAACAAAGTCCAGCTTCACTTGTACAAAGGACCATCTTTCTTTAATCTGTTACAATAGGGATATGTGATAATTGCAAAGTTGGTTTCCTTTAGTACAATGAGAAAAATTAACCATATGTAATCATTTTAATTTTTAGATTACCTTGAATTGTAACCATATAAAGGGGAATAACTTTCACTAATCATGGAAAAAAGTAATCTTCCATCACATATTTCCAACTTATTTTAATAACATTTGTTGTTTAGACCAACTCACACGCATCTTAACTAATTTCATCCGGTACATACTATGAGCGACTAAGGCTTAGGCATATAGAAAGACTTCGTTTAGTAGTTTTTGCCTTGCTAGGGAACCTGATACTTAAAATCCCAAAGAAAGACAGACAGGTTTCTAGACTTGCAAGCTTGAAAAAAAATGGACATATTCCCTTAGGCGAACCCAACATCACAATGAAAGAAAGTACAAAGTTCAATAAGACCTAACACTAGCTCACACAGCATGCACACTTTTGGACTTGATGATGACATGGCTCCCATTGGACAAATTCGTGAGGCATGTTGGACCAAAATAGACAATATATGTCATAAGCTTGGATCGTGGAGATCCCTAACCCCCCCCACCCACCCACCCACACACACTTTATGGACCATTAGGCCACATCCTTGAATGCTAATCACATACACTTGTTTAACAAAAATATTTTACAAGAACACAAAAAGGGAAAATTGATGTGAGTTTTCTACTCAAGTGTAAAAGAGGCATGCCACAGTAAACTACATACTCGAGTGAAAACCCACAATAGAGACAAGAATGATGATCAGATTGTATTTAGAAAGGACAATAATAACACATAATCCTCAAGACATATCTGTACATCAACAATCTCTCCTACTCTCTCTCCTAGTATGACATAGCAATAGTCCTCATTTCCATGCACTAGATGCCAACAGAAGCACTGAAAGAAGAGCCAATGCTTCAATTACCATTCTGTCATTCAAAGGAATCTTTTCAGAAAACCAACTTGGAAATATCCTTCATTGGGTTACTGAAAGCTTTTAAATCTCAATGTGGGGAGTTGGTGTGTGTTTGAGGGGGGTAAGGGGTTGGGGTGGGGGTGGGGGGAATATGATGCAATTATACATTCCACTTGGAGTCATGTGCATGTGTGTCAGAGTCCCTATCCAAGAATTGTATCAGATGTGCTGCTATCTGCTCTCCCCACCTTGCTTTCCACATCAGCTGAGCTGCTGCAACTTTCCTTTACTGATTCTATTTCCATGCTGGCTGTTCTACTTCTCCTGTTTCGTCGATCCTGTACAACAAACATCAAACAATGGTTTCATACGCGACAAGGTATTGTAAATGACAGAGTGCTCTTGCTACCACGATCCACAGAGATTCAGCTCTTTGTTAAAAATCTATTTCGTGAATCTTGATCAAGAACCGTTTTCTATGACTAGCACATGGAAGAACCAAAATAAACATAGAATGCTATGTCCAACCATGTAAAATGAGCTTAAAGAGTGACATAGGCCGTGGGAATTCATATAGCGGACATCAACTTTGGCTGGAGTTGAGGTAAAGTTGTTTCTGGATATTAAAGTATTCGAACATCTAGACTGCACTAGACAAAATGTTCCTATGCCTAGTGATTCGGACGAAAAGATAAAATTTGGACATAGTGCAGAGTGAGAGGTATTATGCAACCTTATTGAGGCTATGTCAGCAGTTCACATGGACCAAATACAAGAGCAGTACTATTCACCATAAAAAACAGAACTTTCACATTACCCAATATTCTTTTTCAATTAATTAAGAGATTGTACACTGCTCCTTTATGGATGGGCAGAGCTAGAAAAGCTTGAAGTGTTTCATATGAACAAATGTTTGGAATATTATATGCAACTTCAAAACATTCAGAGGGGTTTGGTTCATGTTGTTTGAAAGGAAGTTAAAGTTGTAGCCAAAATGAAGAAAGAGGAAAAGAAGAAATCATGTTGAGTGGGGAGATATGGAAGTCAGGAATGGACTGTACCTCGCGATACGGAACTTCTTCAGTTTCAAGCATTCTAACTACTTGGCTCATTCGGGGTCGTTTTTCTGAATCAGGATCAACACATCTAAGTGCAACAAGAAGCGCCCGTTTCAAAGCACGAGTACTAGGCCTAACTTCAATGTCAGAATCCACAACTTCCTCGGCCCTCCGATTTCCAACCATCATTTTGAGCCATTCAACAAGATTAACCTATCAAAAATTAATATAGGGTATTGCAGTTAGTAAGGAAATTTTACATTTATAAGCATCACATCACTAACTCTAGGTACCTCATTAGCAGGACGGCTGTAGTCCACAGGATCTCTACCAGTCACTGCTTCTAGCACTAGAACGCCAAAACTGTAAATATCGCTCTTCTCATTTAACAATCCAGTATTTGCATATTCTGGAGCCACGTATCTGGAATTCAAATGAAAAAGAAATCTGAGTATTTCATTATGGAAACACCTCAATAAGTGCAAAGGTGGATAGGATAGGAATGAAACATCTTTAGACAGGGAAGTTCGTACCCAAATGTGCCCATGACTCTGGTGGTGATGTGGCTCTCTCCTGAGTCTAAGAGTTTTGCCAATCCAAAATCAGAGACCTTGGCATTGAACTCGTCATCAATCAAGATATTACTAGACTTAATGTCTCGGTGGATTACTTTAGGTTCTATGGCTTCATGCAAGTAAGCAAGCCTGCAAATGGAACAAGTTTCATATTAGTGTATAATAAAGTTGTCATTTATCTCTTTTCATACTAGAAACCATAGAAAGCGCATTAAGAAAGTATTCAGAAATGCAAAGGCTTATAGCATCATAGGAGTAAGAAACTGCCTAAAAGATTTTTTTAAGGCAATGACTTAGCTTAAAATGAGTTAAAAGAGTGTGTGCAGCAGAAATAGGTCATCCAGGAAAATGGAATGTCAAGTGAAATAACAGAACTAAAGTTGTCAATCGGTTTTTATCAGGGAAACTTACGCTTTTGCAGTACCAAGGAGAACCTTCACACGGGCTTCCCACGTAAGTGTACCATGATGTCTCATAGCTCCATGCAGCCACTGCTCCAAGTTTCCATTATTGACATACTCATAAACCAGCATCCTTTATAAGCCAAAACAAAGCAATTTATTAACGAAAGTATAACTAAATTGAAATCATGGTGGTTGACATTGCGAAACAAAGAATCATCACACAACAAACTTAACATACTTAAAGAACTGCCATGATATAAAATGAAAAAAGAGAATACCTGTGAACACCTTCAATGCAATAACCAAGAAGACGCACTAGATTCTTGTGTCTAACATGACCAATTGCCTCTACTTCAACCCGAAACTCTTTTTCAGCTTGGCCACTGTGGAGCAATTCATCATTAGATCATAAATAATAGTCACTCGTGTAGATGAATGTACAGAACCTGTATAAGCACTTCAAAATCATACTCACAGATTATTTAGGAGCTTCTTTACAGCGACTTCTGTACCATTGATCAACCTTCCTTTATAAACCACACCATATCCACCTTCACCAAGCACATTCTCGGCAGAGAAACGATTTGTTGCAAGTTCAAGATCTCTTAGCGTGAACCAATGGCCCCACCCGAGCTGTGAGACTTCTGGCAAGCCAATCAAAGGAGAAGGCATCGCAATTCCATAAGATGGTTGTTTCCTCACTGTCCCTGAACTTCCCTCTTCCCCTGACTGTGAACTAAAGCCCCTTTCATGATGATATATTGAACTACATTGGCTGATGTTATCAGCATCACTTGATTTGCTCCTACTCAAATGGACTAACATCTTCTCCGACGTTGTTTCATTTGATTTATCATGAATAGTCAGAAACAAGCTTTCAGGATGATCATGGACATTCGCAGCACCTACTCTATCAACCTTAATATCCTTGGAAACATTGGGTATTTGGCAATGCGAATACCCGTCCAACGTTCTTCTAGATTTTCTCCTACACGTTACCCATATCGACAACATACATAGTATCCCAACGATAAATACACCAACACATAACCCCATTATAACCCATAGTTTGAGACCCAAAAATGATGTCTTCCTAGACAATTCACTTTTCAAGTCCCCAGAAGACATTTCCAGCACAGCAGATTAAAAGAAAGCAAAATTCCAGACTCAGATTTACTCCATCGCCTCCTGTATTCCACAAACAATTTAAGACTAACATTTCTACAATTGTGGCTTGTAATAGTACATCTTTTAATGAAACAAAGTAGATGGTCCTGTCTAATTTAGGAGTATTAAATTTTCAAGTACAATAAGTTAAAGTTTAGACATTGACAAATCAACTAAATTGTGGGCAGCTGACATCACAATACAACTATTCCAGAATTTCCAGTAAATCACATAGCGGTTAGATTCAGAACAGTAAGCACAAAAACTAAAACACTTCCCCTTCCTGATTCAGCAAATCAAGAATCCATAAGAACAAAAAAATTCACTAATTCCAACTAAAAAAACTAGTTTAAATCTGTTCAAAATAGGAACAAAATCAAGAAAAGAATGACTTCATACAGAAGTTAAAAAAAAAAGTTGTTACCTTTACACCAGTGATCTACAGAAACCAAACTTAACCCCCTTGATCTTCTTCCTTAAGAACCCAAAGAAGCAAATAAAGTTTCTTTTTTTGCTCAAACAGAAACCCAAAACACATAGATAAGCCAATGCAGAAGTGAAAACCAAAAGAACCCCACAAAAGCCAAGAAAGCTAACAGTTCAGAAGAAGAAGGGTGTCAGCTGAAATGGGTCAAAAAGAAATAGTGAAAAAACCACAAGTTAAAGCAACTGTTCTAAGAAAACCAGACAAAAATCCAATCTTTGTGAAGGGAAACTAAAAAAACTTTATTTTAATGGTGGGTAAAAAAAATGGTTGGTGGGTAATGTGAATGTGGAGGCAATATGGACCTTAAAAAGCTGTAAGGTGGAAGCTTTGTTTGCAATGGAGGAAATCTATGCTAAAGAGAGAGATAAAGAGGTGAGGTTCTTGATTGGGGGTGGGTGGTGTTAAGAGAGAAGGAAAAAGAGAACAGTAAAGGAAAAGCAAAAAATGAGTAGAATAGAAGAGAAATGCATTTATGGGTTGGATAGGCAACAATTTCTAGAAGCAAAAAAAAAAAACATATTGTATAATGTTTTATACATATATAACTTTTTCAAGTCAGGTAAAAAGTATTTACAAATAATAGTGTATATCAATAAGTTTTAAGTAATCGTTTGATAGCTAGTAAAGAAATAATTTGTTCATAAGTTATATAATATTTGATAGCTAGTTACAAAGTAAGTCGTTTAATTTGTAATTCATATAACTAATACATATATAAATTATACAAATATTCATATCTTAACTTATACAAAATAACTAATACTCATATTATTAATATTGCGTAATAATGTGAAAGAGAGAAAATGAAGGGCCTTTTTCTTTTGGGGAAGAGAGTCAACTCAACAGGAGGAGGAAAGTGATAAGTCCAAATCTAATTAAGGCTTAATGTAATAATCAGTATGTATTTTACTTTATTGCCCTTTGGTCTGAAAAAAAAAATTCTCTTTTTCTCATTAATGAGATACATACACATTACAATTGACCTTTTCACAGTTGATGCTATCAAAAAAATACTGAAATTTTTTAGGCAACAAATGAGATGATCAGGGACGGATCTATGAGGTTGTCAGAGTGTTTATTTGAATTCCTTCGATAAAAAATTACACAATATAAATTTTGAATCTTCTAAATATAAAATTAGAAATTGATTCAATGATTTAGGAAAGAAGATGAACCTTTACACCCAAAGCATGGCTGGCAATTACTCTACTTAAGCTATAAAGCTACTACTACTTCAAGACTTTTTTTTCCTCCCAATGAGGTTACTATTAAGGTTATTTAAGTCATCTTAATTTTTACAGCAAATACAAAATAAAAATATGACTTATGAGATAAATTGACCAAATTTTTTGTTTCTTTCGGTGCCGTTACGATTAATAAAAGACAGTATTATTTTCAACGCGCGTTTTGATAGTTTAAAGACACGTGCAATCCTGCATATGTATCACGAAGAGAAAAATAATGACCGAATAGATGACGTAAACTTAATTTTCGACTTCATCTCAACATTAAAACCATGACTCAAAAAGGAAAAAAATGTAACAGTTTTTTGGTTTTTGGTCAAGGGAATTATTAGTTCAATATAACTCTTTCTAATTAAACATGATTAAGAAGGTCAAAATTAGCTCATTTTTACAATCATGGTACAAATATTGAAAGTTGCAAATACAATAATGTAAACAAAACAGTTTTTTCTAACTTTATTGTAGCTTTTTTTTTAGAAAATTTATCTGCCATATTACTAGATTTGTAATTTTTATGGATTTGATTTGTTTTTTCCATTAGAGAAATGATTTCTAATTTTGCCACTATATTCCCTAGTCAATTTCAAAATCTTTCTAGATCTTTTTTCTTTCTTTTTAGAGTATATAATATATTATTATGGTTGTAGTATTTTGTAAGAATATGAACGATTTGTCAAACTTATGTAAATTTATTATTTGATCCCGTGAGCCTTTTGACCAAAACCTGTTATATTTAAATTATTATTTGTTACAACGGCTCACAAGGGGTAAATTAGTAAATTCACGCTATTAAATTACAATTAGTTTAACCCCAAACACAGAAATTAGAAAAGAAAAAGAGCACCCACCCACCCAAAAGAAAGCAACCCCAAGACTGCAGAAATATTATTAATTTATCACATTTTTATATAATTAAATAATAAATAAATAAAGCGAGGATATATATTTATTAATTAATTATATTCAAGTGATAAAAGCAAAATAAATAATTGCATGAAAATATTGCGCTTTAAATACAAATATTAGTGAGTGATTTTATGATTTAAATTCGTAACTTATAAATCATACATAGAAATGATTTTTTTGTGCTTCAAGACTCTCCTCTTCAATTATATTCAAGTGACAAAAATTTATATAAAAAACATGTCATGAATTTAGTGAATTGATGTGAACAGCGTAAATTATTCCATGAAAAAAAAAAAAGTTATTTGGTTTTTCAATCAAAACTATTTATAGCTTCTAATCAATGTGACTTTTGTTAAACATGATTATGGCACTATTAGAGGAAGAACATAAACTTTTCTTATTAAAGTATGTTCCAGACAAATCCTTTCTAATCTATCTTTTCATACTTTAACCTTAGATTAATTAAGTGAATGTGGTGTGTGTTTATACTAATTAAAGTTGCCACAGGTGGGCCCCACTCCACTTTTGGTTTTATTCTTAAGCCCGACCCGAAATACGACCCGACCCGAATGGATGATCCTCAAACCTTAGCCGTCCAATCTAGCATCTCACATGGGAAAGTAGGATACCCTCATAACCTTGTTGCACAATAACAAAAACCTTGCACGTGCACCACATGTACGGCACGTGGAATTAAGTACTCTTCCGTATGTATATCTAGACATTTCAACGCGTCTTTATTGTGTCAGATGAACACTCTAACTTACCAGAAACATCTATACACCTTCAAAATATGTGTCACGATAGCATCAGATATCCACGTACGAGAGTTACTAAAGATACCTCCAAAATATATGTGCTGACTTATTAATGGGGGCTTTACAACTAAATATATGTTGGCCATATGTGTTGTGAATTATTCCGATAAATCGGTGTCGTATATATAAACAAATCTTATAATAATAAGGTGTCTGTATTTGCAAGGAATAAAATAAAAAAAATACGCTTTTGCCTTTAATAGATTTTACATATTGTCGCCAAATTAAATTAAGAGAAGTTGGTATTATCTACTTCACCAAATTAAATTCTTCTTTGATCCCAAATAAATATATGATGGAATTCAACTCATTAAGCAGTAATTGGTATAAAGGAAAATATATAGTCAAATTGTGTGTGAAAATAATTTATTTTATCCTCTATTATATTATCTGTATAAAACTCATCGACATTATTCAAATAGTTTAACTATACCCTTTCTTTGTTAAAATTGTTCAAGATAAATATTAAATACGTAATTTCACGTTAAACTGTTATTTAATGAGATGAAAGTCATGTAGCATATCATATCATGTTACCGTCCCAACTCATTTTACCTCATTCCCTTCACTTATTTTTTCACTATACTTGCACCTTCTCCCCACAACCATCGACATTAGCTACCATGACCACTTAGATAACGCTGGAAGTATTTTATATAAATAATAAAATAAAGGATAAAAAATTTAAAAAATCCTTATAATAGAGGAATAAAATTGTGTATTGCCATTTCAAATCTAGTTCATTCTTTATGTTCTTTGTGGGGTAGTTAAATTTTATTAATAAAAATAATTAACAAGTAATGGGCTTTCTCAGTTAGTCAGTGTCAGTTGCGTCTGACTCTGTGATTTTCAATTTATTTGGATAATAAAAAGCATAAGAGGAAAAGGCAATTCTAATGACACACTCTTTATTTTTAATTAATTAAAAATCAGCAGATTGAGATTCAAATTTTGAATAATGAGAACTAATTAAATCTAACAAGTTACCAGTAATATTCTCACAAAATTTAAAATATAAAGAAATAAGGAACCTAAGCATTTATGATATATGAATAAAAATACAATTAAGATAATTTTGACATGATATACATAATGTAAATTTTTGATAGAAGGGTTGGGATAAACCATGTTGGGCCCCTCTAGCTTCATCTCCTCTATATCAATTAACCGTAATATATACTTTTCAATTTTCAATATGTTTAATAACTCAACTATGATAAATTAAGATGATTTGATTTAAACACTCAATATGAATTTGTATTTATCATCAATTACCTATCTCAACATATGTTATTTATTATTTTGATATTGCGTTATTGAGCACTCAGCTAATGATCTTTTGAAAATATTTTTTCTACTTTCACAAGATTCTAGATTTTATTTGTGCGATTAAGTTGGAGATATCATTGTTGTTATCAATAATATTGCAATATTAAACTGTCCAATAAATGATTATGAAAAATTGATCGTATTAGCTATTGATTAGAAAAGTCAAACAAATTCTGAGACAGTAAATAAAATCATTATTTAATTTTAGAATAGCAGTACGGCTAGAAATTTAAATAAAGAACATATATTATTATTATTATTATTTATAAATAAAAAACATAGAAAAATAGGACGCGTGTAACGGTTATATGTTGGCAAACTGCGACACTAAAATAAAGTTTGAGCACTTTTCCATTAATAATATTTTAATTTAACACCACTCAATAAATATATTAAGAAAATTTTCCGTTGTGAACAAAAGAGTTGGTTGGAGTTTTGCTATTTGTCTTTGGTTATTCATGAATATTCTTATTGGATTACATGTTATAAAACCACAACCATACATAACCTTCTAGTATTCTTTTATAAAAAAAATCGATAAATTTCATAGATGATCATATAATTATTACTTTCTTGTTATTGGAGTCAGATATATAACTATTTTGTTTAACATAAAAAATACACAACTTTCACCTTACTAAACACAAAGTTTATATATATATTACTATCGAAATATCTTATCGAAATATCTAACTTCTATTGATAAATAATAATAATAATTTTTTCAAATAAAATATTAATAAATACAAACACAAAGGATTGATGATTGAGAGTTTGAGACCCAACCCAACCCCAAATTTCGGGACCTAACCCCCTTGCTCAGAACACGAGACTCGACCTCAATCTATAGTCGAGAGTTGAGATTTGATCCCGACCCGACACCCAACTCAAGACCGGCCCTGATCTATATGACTTGAACTCTGATCCTGACGCGAGACTCACCTCTCACATGAAACCCAATATTCAACTTGACTCTAGCCTCGAGCCCTGGTCCTGATCTAAGACTCGAATCCAACATGAGGCTTTTGATTTGCCTTGACTCGAGATTCAGCCTGATCCGACTGCTCCGGGTAGATTTATTTCACCAGCTGCAGCAGGTGTCGATTGATAGGCGACCCTATCTCTATGCAAAAGGAGGTGAATGCAATAAAAAATATTTGAGCCAAACTAGTGATTTAGTGAATATAGAAAGTAGATTGAAGTTTACGATTAAATTGGGTTGTCGATCAATTTAAATTAAAACCGATCATGCTTGAATGTGTTAAAATTTAACCCAATTTTATATTATCTTGAGATATTCCATAAAAATTTGAACGGATTGGATATAGATCATTTGTTTTTGGACTCTATCTCGACCATCTTATATTCAAGGCAAAATACATAAACATGACCTTTAACTTGACTTCAACGAACAACTATGCCCTCCAACTTAAAGTGTGCGCAAATAGACACTTAAACTTGTATGAAATTGAACAAGTAAACACACATGTCCTACATGGCATAATACACGTAGGATGCCACGTAAGTTACAAAATTGCCATGTAGGGTGCCAGATAGGACGAATGTGTCCATTTGTTCAATTTTTATACAAGTTTAAGTGCCTACTTGTATACACCCAAAGTTAAATGTCATAGTTACCAGCTGACGCCAAGTTAATGGTCATGTTTATGTATTATGCTTATATTCAATGATAATGATATACAATATTAGAAGACCACGGTAGAAGAAATTAAAAAATGATTAGTTAAAACTGACAAATTAAAATAAATTATTATTTTTAGTATAAAATCAAGTAAAATAAAACGAATTGAATGATGTAGCCTAAAATTCAAATATATTTCACATAAATTGCAACTCATGACAAACAGTAAATAGTTTCACCAACTTTTTCATTAATTTTGCAAGCAAGACTTCGAATTTTTCAATTTTATTGAGCTTCATACAATTTTTAGCTTTTAAGTTCATTGAATTTGTCTTAAATTCAAAGCATAAAGGTCCAGCTAAATTAAATTAACTCCTACAAATATATATATAGTACTCTCTTTATTTATTTTTTACTTTTTATATTAATTAAAAATGAATTATTATTTTTACTTATGTTGTGAGGACATATTTTTGAATTATTATTTTAGGTACATATATATTCTTCATGGGCCCAAATTTCCAATTTCTCCATATTTTTATCACAACTTTTTAAAGTAAGTAAAATGGAAGAACACAAAAAAGGAACAAAAGAATCCTTTAATAGAATATCTTCATTATCTGTACACAAAACGTACGTTCATATTTTACAGTACAAAAAAATCTATAGGCGCTATACTCCTCTTTTTCAGTTTTTACTCTTTTTTTTTATAATGATATAAATCATTCAACTAAGCTAGCTCGGGTAGAAAGTCGCTCAACTTTATTTTATAACTTAAACGTTATTCAACTATTGAAACTTCACTTAAAAAGGAACCAACTAATTTAAATGACCTTATCATTAAATTTTGTTGAAATAATAAAGAATTATATTAAATAATATCTAGTTACTATTGTTGTTGACCGGTGGTTTTTACAAAATTATGTGTATTTGAGAATTTCTAATCACAAATATTTATTTGCAAAAGAAACTTGGAGATATGTGATTTATTAATCCGACACGTTAAGATATTTTGATATGTTGTTTATGATTTATAATTTGCTCATTTAATGAGATGTATAAGAACTAATTGGCGAAATTACGATTGCTTTCACTACTTGTGAGTTTTTCATGTTTGTGAGAAAAAAATTACAACATAAAAGTTTTAAATTACATGTTTAATTGATAAAACTTTTAACTTTATATCAAATATAATTTCATATTATAATTTCAAATCAGGTGACCATACCAGCCTTTTATAGTGACTAATGAGTGTGTAAATTCCTCTCATTCTTCCTTCTCCACTAAAACTTGAAAATCGAAAAATACCTTTAATTATTACTGGGTTTCGAAAAAAGCCTTAATGAAGAAAATAAAGTGGGTATTGTTATAAAAAATAAATAAAAAGTGGGTATTGTTAATATACTGTGAACTGGTGAAATTAATATTAGAAAATTTGATACTAAGTTTGAAGTCACTTGGAATTGATTTTGACCAACATAGATCAATTTTAAAATAAAAAATATATCAATAAATTTTTTATACAAGTTAATATTCTATTAAAATTTTATGAATAGTTTATTCGAAAGGACTTGTGGCAAGTCTTTACCCATTTATTTAAACTTCACAAATCATTCCTAGTAACTAAATTCACAAATTTCAAATTTTAACGCAGATTCATTTTTTCTAGACTTCTTTTATCAGGATCAAAACTTAAGTAGGGGCACAAAATAGGAATCCTATTTGTGTTATATATGTCACGATATGGACCTACTATTAAAATAATGTAGCGTGATAACAACATAAAATAACCTTGACTACTTTCCTTCCCAGTTAAGCTTTCCAATTTCCACTCAATACATTTTCCCAAGAAAAGTTTGGTTCTAGAGATAAAATCACACGTGGCCTAAAATAAATACTCCTTCCGTTTAAAAAAAAAAAAAACTAAGTTGATTTAACATAGAGTTTAAAAAAATAATAAAAACTTTTTAATTTTATAATTCTTAAATTAAAATTATATCAAATGTATCAAAATGCTTTTTAATCTTGCGACATTGATTTAGCGTCCTTATCTTAAGCTATGACGTCACATACACCCCCTTATATGGACTTAGCGTCCTTGCTAAGGTTTGCCCCACCGAATGAGATTTGCCTAGACTCAGTACTGAGGTTTGTCCGACCTTACCGGGATTTGCCTAAATTCAGTTGAACTCTGGCCCATATCGACAAGGCTGACACATGAGTGACTTTGATACTATTTGTAATGTCCCAACCCACTAGTGATATTGTCGGCTCTAGGCCTAGGCTCGTACAGCTTTAAACGTGTCAGTAGTTGGTAAGACCTGCTTACTTATATACCCAACATCTTTTTCTGTATTTTATCAATGTGGACATCTTTTCTTAAGTTGGGACGTCACACAACATAATATGGAGGCAATCAATCAATATAGACTGATCCTAAATCTGATTCAAATCCAACATAGTACCTATGAGTATATAAGAAATGTAATGAATCAATTCTTTTAAATAAATAGATTCCATCACAAATTCAAGTAGGAAAAATGATACTATAAATCATCGAACTATAATGAAATATACTATCAACCAATAAATATCGAATTTGAAAAAGAGCCCAATCTTCATGCACATAGATACAAATGGTCCAATGGGAGCAAAATTCCAACAATTCCTTCTACATAATCAGAAATTTAAATTCGAAACCTCTGATCAAACATCCACCGCGATCTCGTGTTTCTTAGTTTTGTTGGTTTCTCATTTGTAACTGTTTTTTAATAGAGCGCGGGAATGATTTAACGTACAAACACCAATCGACTTTCCTCTTCTATGGGGTCCTCTCTGTTTCTCTTTTTGGTCCTCTGTTCAAAAGCCCATAGGCGAAGCAAAGCAAAGTGCGCCTTCTCTCTCTCTCCTTCTTCATTTCGTTCAAAAAAGTTGCCCATTTCTTTACAATATCTCCATTAAAGCTAAAAAATAAAGCAAACCCAAAATCCCACAAACAAACAAATTTTCCAAAGCGAAAAAGAGAAGAAGCTCAAAAATCTTTGTTACTAGTCTGTCACATCACATTCTTTTCTTGCTCATAGAGTAATCAAAAGCTAAAGTTCCATCCAAAGTATCTCCACAAGACAAACACATTAAGTAATACTAATATATAAATTAGTATGTATTTCAAACAACCAGAGGATTTGGGGAAAAAAACCCTAGTTTGGTTTTGTTGTAAATTATGGCGAGTACGAGTGGGACGAAGGCTGAAGGGGGTGTGGGCCCACCTAGAACTGCGTC
Source organism: Solanum etuberosum (assembly GCA_029582245.1). Lineage (NCBI taxonomy): Eukaryota > Viridiplantae > Streptophyta > Magnoliopsida > Solanales > Solanaceae > Solanum > Solanum etuberosum. The sequence continues at coordinate 116,788 of JAJONR010001531.1, read as the reverse complement.
TAGGAGGGTTTCTAAAGCACCCACTATGGTAGACCCTGCTGCTGGAGAAGATCAGAATTCATTAGACAGTGAACTTGTGCCGTCATCGTTGGCGTCTATTGCTCCTATTCTTCGTGTTGCTAATGAAGTCGAGAAGCAGAATCCTAGAGTTGCTTATCTATGTAAGAATAACTACAAGATTTAATCTTTTTTTTTTTTAAAGTTTACGTACTGATGAGTTATGCACGTACACTCTACCCTTACCAGACCCCATTTGTGCGATTACATTGGATATGTTGTTGTTCTTAACTTAACTTAGATTTTGAATCAATAGGTATAAGCTAAAATAATATTTTCTGATCTATATTTTTTTTAACATAAATATAGACAATTTCTGAGTCTATATTTAATTTCAAGTCTTTAGATTTTTAAAATAAAATAAAATTTGAGATTCGGATAAAGATTTCATTTTTTTTTGTATGATTGTGTCTGCCCAGCTTGATCGTATCTCGACTAGTCCAGTGATACCTTGCTACCTCCCACCAACATAAGTCCTAGTAACTCTACCCACACCACTAAGGTGTAGGCAGATAGGAAGTGATACCTAGTGTTTAATTTTTTCTTGGTTTTGTAGTTATATGGCCAATAAGAGGATATTTTGAATCTTTCTGTCGGTCAAGTTAAAATGAACATGGAAAGTCGTTTAGGTTATATCTGAAATCAACCAATGTATATGGACCTCATAATATTTATTGGATGAGTAATTGGTGATTTGAGGCACAATGATTATGAAGAACTCCCATGCAGTTATTTTCTCTATTTAACTATAATAAACACATGTAGTAGGTATAGCAAGAATTTTAAGCAACTTTACATGATGTGGAATTCTGAAGATGTACATCAGTGTTTTGACCTATGGGATGAACGGGCTTGGTTCTATTCGTTAGGATTTTATTTTGTTGAATTGCAGTCATACCAAAGCTACGATCACGTAGTTTAACTAACATGCATAATTCTGCCGAAAGCAGAACTAACTTTTACGCCTTGGAAGGAGCAGAAGAAAACTTAATGTGATGTTTGAATTAGTGGTAAATAATATAATATTTAGCTTATCAAAAAAGAAGAAGGGAATTTAGTGGTAAATATCATTAAAGAATACCTAGCTTGTATTCCATCTACTTTGAGTCCAGTAAAATGATTAGGACCAGTAATGTCTAGATTGAGCATCGGCTGTCTGGGAAGAGTTCTTATGTGTTTTTTTCAAATGAAGCCCAAAATGTAAACAATAATGTCTCTTATGAATCACTTGTCCGGAGAAAAAAAGAAGACGACTTTTTATGCTCCTATGTTTGGCAGCTCAAATTAGAGGTGCATTTAATCTTAAAGTTCCTGAACAATGAGGACATTGTTACCAACAAGTCAATATCCTTTCATCCAGATGAGACACACATGCCTCTTGTCTTTTATAGAACTCCATTTTTTTTTTCTGAAACTGTATTTATAGAGAGGTATAATAATGTTTTCCAAGTTAAATTTCTTTATGAGGAACACAAAAGTTGGGGCTTATGAGTGAGGGCAAAACATTAAAACAATTTGGCATTGTGGCCTTGATCTAATCTCTAACACACTTTTATTGTAGTCCGTATGAAAATCACCTCAAAGTTGCTATACTTTAAGAATCATAAGATGATCTCTATATATTACTTTAGAGACTCTTAACTAAATTTGTGTACTGTCCATGAATCCTGTGCTCAACCAGATTGTTTACTGTTTATGTTGGAAACTTTTGCTGAGGGCGTGAATGCTTTCTTAGGTTTCGTTTGACTGGGACTAGATATGTGAAATATGTATCATTAATACTGGAGATCTCTAGGTTTTATTTAAAAAAGATGCAGTGTCATGATTAGTCATATAGCACAAATAGACCTTAATTAAGTAATATGTTGAGAAGAAGTCAATTGTCTTTTGTGCTCTCTTGTCTTGACTTGGTGCCACTAGTTTTCTTCATTGATATTCTATTTACTCTTCCTCTTGTTTCTTTTCCTGTTTTTATATTTTTAAATTAGGTCGTTTCCATGCTTTCGAAAAGGCTCATAGGATGGATCCAACATCAAGTGGGCGCGGCGTTCGTCAATTCAAGACATACCTGTTACATAGACTTGAAAGGGTAGGAACATCATATGCAAGTTAAAGCTTTGTGGTTTTATATTTCTTATAAAAGTTCCTTCTTAAGTGTACTCTGGTGCATGCTGTTTGGTATAGCCATAGATGGGAGGACTTTCCACAAGTTGACATGGAGGAGTGACTTAAGCAGATTCTTTGTAGAGGACTACATCTCTGAGTTTTACAATAGGCTCCCTCTAAAACGTATTTATGGAATTATTTCACATTTTAGCCAGTATCTGCACTATTCAACTGATTTCCCAGTAGGTTGGGATATGGCCTCAATGTGTACCAAAAATAATTTCTTTCCTTTTAGTGGTGTTCACTCTCTGGAGGACATGCTACTTCATCCTCGGGGTTAAAACATGTTTCTTCCTGTTTCTTGTTTAGATGTCAAGACTCTGTCATTGTGACAACTAACTTCCATTTGATATGTTTGTTTGACATTACCCATCTTCATTATTTCTGTTAATAAGTAGTTCATTTTCATGTTTTAATTGTTTTACGTTTTTAGTGTTAAGCTTTGAGATCAATCTCTCAATGATTAGCATGACGTAAACTTTGTACCGTTTTTGTTGATTGTAGGAAGAAGAAGAAACTCAACCTCAACTTGCAAGAAATGATCCTAGAGAAATTCAGAAATTTTACCAGAACTTCTATGAGGAAAATATCAGAGAGGGCCCTCAAACAAAGAAACCGTAAGATTTCAACCTGAATTTCATGGCCTTCTTGTATTTCTTTTGTCATTGGCCTACCTTTGTTCATTTAATTACTGGTTGACTTTGCATTATTAGAGAGGAGATGGCTAAGATCTATCAAATTGCAAGTGTACTATATGATGTGCTGAGGACAGTGGTACCCTCTTCAAAAGTGGAAGATGAGGTTTTATTTGTGTTCTTACGTAGTCCTTGGAATTTTCCAGTACTTATTCCTCTTTGGGAACTTTAACCTCTAGTATCTTCGTTTTCACAGACAAAAAGATATGCCAAAGATGTCGAAGAGAAAAGAGACTACTATGAGCACTACAACATTCTTCCTATTTATGCTGCTGGGGTCAAACCAGCGATAATGGAACTGCCTGAGGTTATACAAAAAATCGCTTTAATCTCAATTTCATTTGCTGGCATGCTCCTTTTGCATGATTATATAGGACTTCTGTATCTCATTTTCATCACAGAAAAGATTGATGTAATTCTCTTTCTTGATCAGATCAAGGCTGCTCTTCGAGCTATAAGAAATATGGATAATCTTCCCGTTCTCAGAATGCCTGATGACAAGGATAAGTCAGTCAATGATATACTCGAATGGCTTGCTTCAGCCTTTGGCTTCCAGGTTAAATATACTGATCACGACTCTCCACGCACCTGTTCCAGAGCTTATTGTCGTATGTAAGGCATCACGCTTAAGTGGCCATAAACTGTTGCAGTGTTTTGTACACACAATTTTTCATTCGCACCAACGAAATTTCAAGTTCTGAAAGGGTACAATGTGTTGTACAAAAAGTGACACTGGATGAATATTTAATGTTCAATTCAGCTCTTCGCTAGTGTAAATTTTCATTGTGAAAGTTTATTGTCTTAGACAGCAGAGTCAGGTTAATGAGATTTTGGTGTCACCATTTTGGGTTGAAGGGCAAAGTTGAGTGGAAGGAGTACTAACTGAATTTCCTAGAATATGAGATTGGGCTGGCCCTGAAAGATCACTCCCTTCTGTTTGAACTCATTCCACTTTAAAAAAATCATGTATCTGAAGTCTGTTTTGTTGAACCATGTTTGCATTTTAACTACCACCTTTCTGAAACCCACCACTTCCCGACTTCTTATTATGACTTATGAGTACCACTTGTTTGAAGCCCATTTCCTGCATAATTCTGCGGAAGTATCTTTATGTAATATGCATAGCTTCCTGGATCTTCCCTTGGCTGTATGATGATAATAATGCGTTCAAGGTCCATGACAAATCTTTGTTGAAGAACACTCCAGCATGTTTAATTCTGCTTATAAAGTTATTTTCTTTTGTCATCAACAAATTGTATGACGCACGTGTGCCATCCAGTTTGAAATGAGCAGAACTTATGAATGAGATTTTTTTTTCCTCAACCATGTAAAGCATATCTGATCTCATTTAGTTATTTGTTTACTGAAGTGTTCGCCAAATACATGTGAAACCTACACACTTACATAAATTCATGAGTCCCTATGAACTTCTAAGGTACTTTAAACACTTCCTTGATGAAATCCTACACTTTGCAACTCTCCCTTGTTGAAAGAAAACCACCTGCTAGTCTGTGATTGTCTTTTAATTTCTATTGCATCACACTTTGGAGTCCTGTGAGACATGTTACGGCAGACCTTGGTATTCAGGAATGCATGTACCACCCTATGGGAAGCTATCTCCTTGAGTTTGCCTTGGTTCTGTCAATTGCATTCTGGTACTATTTCTGATGCTTTCAAACAAAGATGTGGCATTTAGCATTTTTTTTTCAATTTGCTTCTAGTACACATCCTTCAACATGCTGATAGTTGAGATTCCTAACTTCATCTTACTGCTGATTTATCGGAATCAAGAAAGCAAATGTGGCAAATCAGAGGGAGCACTTAATATTGCTACTTGCAAACATGGATATAAGAAACAAGAGTGTGGATGATGATGCAAATTATAATGAGGTAACTGTATCTGCTCATTTGATAATTACACTAGTTTGATCAAATATGCATATAAATCTCTCTTTATTTTGTCTGCTTAGCAAACAACCCTTTTGTCATTTTTCTCTTGAAAATTGAGTACAAGAAAACATTTTTGCAGTTGGACAGCTATACAGTTAAGCAGCTGAAGGATAAAATATTCAAAAACTATGAATCATGGTACAAATATTTGCACTGTCCAACAAACCTCAGGTGAGCCAAGTAGTGATCATGAAATTACAAGAATAACCTTTTAGAATACGTCAAATATGTTTAAATTATTAAAATGAAAAAATATATTACTCCTTCCATCCCAAAGAGAATGAAGCAGTTCAGTGTACTGATTTTGAACTTGAACTTGCTCATTGTTGGTGTAAATAAGAACCACAGTTCTTTATTCGTTTTGATGTTAAATTTACATACTTAGAAATTACATATAAAGTACTTTAATTCAAAATTTTATAATTAAAAATATTTAGGGTGATTGGCCATGAATACCAGAAAATTTCACTTTATTTGGAATTTTTTAAATTGAAGTTGTGTTTGGCCATACTTTTTGAGAAGAATATTTTGGATTTTGAATGTACTTTTTCTAAATATGATTTACACCCCCAATTTCTAAAAACTAGAAAAATCACCCAACATGACTAATTTACATGAAATATACAATCAAATTTGTAAAATAGTAATATCTCAAGTAGATAGTCACATAATGTCAGAGATTAGATCTCATATATCATATATGAGCTATTGCATACTATTGTAAATATTTTTTCATTTTATTTGAAATTTTTGAAGCTGGAGTTGTTTTTGGTTATAATTTTTGCAAATAATATTTGGTTGTTTGATTGTAAATTTTCCTAAAAAAACATGAAATACAATCTAAATGAGGTTATTTTTATAAGAATAAAAAATTTAGGGTATAATTTGAAAAAGAAAAATATAGTAAAAGTGAAAAAAGTGAACAAGGTTTTGGGTGCTTTCCAAATTCCAATTACAACTTCAAGTTGTATTTGGAATTTCATGGCCAAATGCTTGGCTTATTAAAAAGGGACAGGAAGTGATTTTCTCTTGCTTGGCTTTACGTCTTGTGTTGCAGGTTTCCACCGGGTTGTGACAAGCAACAGTTGGAGCTTCTTTACATTGGCCTTTATCTTCTTATATGGGGGGAAGCTTCAAATATACGATTTATGCCAGAATGCCTTTGCTATATCTTCCACAATGTAAGTTTGCTTTCTATATATTCAGTAAAAGTCTTGGATTTGTCGAGAATCTGCTGGTCAGTTTACATCAATCACTGCTTCTGTTGTCTCTTGTGGACTATTGCACGTGCACTATCTCACACACTGAAGGAACTGACATGATACCATACCAAGATAAAAGTCTTAAGGGACACTTCGGTTTTTTTTCTGGAAGGGTGAAGTGGGCGTTGAGGAACAGTGTAATAACATGTGTAACGTTACCATGTGACCTCTTCACAAAATCTGATTAGTTTTGTGATGCTTGATTGATGCGATCATCTTCTCCATAGCGAAGTGTCTAGTCATGTTATACACATTGCACACATGTAATGCAATAATTCTTCAGTATTTTGGATGGATTGTGGAGATTATTCTCCAGTTTTTTTTTTCCAGAAATAGCAACATTATTTATATAAACAGTTACCCTTCATGTGTTTGCGTGCCTTTTATACTTCAAAAATCAGATGGCACATGAGATGCATGGAATACTATTTGGCAATGTACTTCCAGTCAGTGGAGGTGCATATCAACCAGTGTCCCATGGTGAGGAGTCTTTCCTGCGGGATGTTGTGACCCCTATTTATGAAGTCATTCATAAGGTAACTCCTATATTTGTGCTGTTTGTTTCATAGTATTGTTGTTTATCACTTTATCTGAATTATCTTTGCTGAAAAAGGAATCTAGCAGAAACCAGAATGGGACAGCAAGCCATTCAGCATGGAGAAATTACGATGATCTGAATGAATACTTTTGGTAATCAATTGTGTAGCATTGTACGATTTTTCGTTTTTACAGTCTAAGGAAGAAGAGACTTATTACTCTTCCTTTGCAGGTCCGATAAATGTTTTAAGCTGGGTTGGCCAATGGACAAAAAAGCTGATTTCTTTGTGCACTCAGATAAAAGAAATAAAGCAAATGTGGTATGTGTCTCTTATCAGATATATTACCATGTCTGTAGAGGTAGCGTAAGAGACGTATTCAGTAGCTATGGCGACCTTGAAACTTCCATGTCATCAATTTTATTTACTAGAATTTTCCATTGTATTAAATTTGCTTCCTTAAATAAGATTTGTGATTGGTTAGCAAGGTCCCATAATAACATGTGGTCTTTGGATCAACTCTTGCTGACTTATTCAGCAGGAAAATAAATCGTACTTCAAGGATGTCGTATTCTGTTGTACTTATATATGTAAAAACGGAACAATTATCTCTGGCTAAATAGAAGAGTTCACAGATAACTTTACTGTCTGCTTCAGTTACTGCCAATTGGTCTTTTGTTGGGTGAATTGATTCTTTAACATGATGTTGCATCCTGAGGCTTGAATTAGAATTCAACCCGTTCACATGGGATGTTAGGACGCAAACATTGTGTCACATAGGGTGTTCTTCAAATAAGCAGTTTGTTTAAGCAAGTAAGTTTGAGTAGGTTTCTTTGCATCACTTTTGAATAGCGTTACGAATAAAATAGTCATCAGACCTTTAGCATATGAACTGTTGTATACTGCACATTCTTTTTGAGTTCTTTGCCTGGGTAATTTTGAGCACCAAGAGTCCTTAGCTTGAGTAAGTTACTTCCAAGTCACATCGCAGGTGTAAGAAAGGTAGAGAATGTTGTTTCTCTTTGAAGGTGATTAAAAAATATAAGGTAATAACAGACGTTTTGAAGATAATAGTAGTTCCTACAAAAATTTAAGATGAATTGTATTTTAAATTTTGATTTTTGGTGTAAAGAGAGTTGTGCAGATGATGCAGAATCTATGTTACAATTTTTTGGAAGAATTTTAGATTTTCAAGGTCTGTAGCTTGTAGATTGTAAATATTGCGGCCAGCACAAACTTTTTGCTGATGAATAAAGATTTTGCTGGTCAGTTTATACTTTACACTACATGTATATGTGTGTGTGTGTGGGGTTCAGCTGTTAAGTTATTCACTTCTCTTTTGGAGCTGCTGATAAAGAGAATGAAAGTTTTCTACTGTACCAACATGTCAAAAGATTAAAACTAGAAAAGAAAAAATAAAATGAACCATTATCCTCGACTCTGGAATAAAAGAAGGCACATAATTGCTCTTCTCTGAAAGTCTGTATCTTGACTTCTGAACTGAAGATTCTGACGTTCCTTCTCAAGTTAACCGAGGAAATGATTCAGTTCCAGAGCTAAAGATAGTAGTTCTCGAATGAGCAATCAAAAAGATTCTGGGGCATCAAGTTCAAAATTCCAGGAATTGTCAAACTTGTAGAATTTGGCTTAACTTTGTCCTCTCATTTGCTTTAATTTAGACAGTATTCCCTCATGGTTTTCTATAAATGGACTAACTTAGCTTGATTTTCAGGGACATAATAATGTTGCTACTGGAAGGAGGAAGCCTAAGGCAAATTTTGTTGAAAATCGAACTTTTTGGCACCTTTATAGGAGTTTTGATCGGATGTGGATATTTTTTATATTGGCACTTCAGGTATCTCCAGACTCACGTAAACTGCTATGTTTTATTTAAAAATTTGCGTGCTCTGCTTTCCTTGTCTCTATTAAGTATAAACTATTTGTGGGAACATATTTACAAGGGATGAAAGGTTAGAAAAATTGAAGGAGAAAGCAGAGACAGTAAGGCCACACTCACAACCATTATAAGTTAGTAAACACACTCTTTGGAAATGAACTAATCAGCAGGTCTGAATGCTAACCAATCCCCAGTAAAATGTTAAGGGATCTGACGCATCAGAATTTTGGCCAATATTTCATTTGATATGATCCATTATTCTTCAGCTATACTTAGAAAACCAAGCTTATTTTATCTCCATTTAGATGCCACTGAAATGTATAGTTATCTGAGGATCAATGCTGTCTAAGAGGAATTCCGACTGAATTTATTTAATTCTTCAATGCCGAGGCTTTTCTTTTGGATGAAAATTATGTCTTACAATGGGTTTCTCGCATCCAATGGTGTGTGAGTGGTCAACAAGTGGGAGGAGAACCATAATGTCTCAGGTTCAAATCCCAGAAGAAGGAAAATGAGGCTGTGAGAAATATTGGAAAAAAATATTATTGAATTGTGTATCTATATTATTACATTGAGACCCTATTTATAGACATTACATTAGACTCTTTTTCCAACTAGGACACTACATTACAATCCTTGTCCAAGTAGGATTCTATATACTATTCATATTACTATTCCTATTTTTAAGTAGGATTGTATATACTATTCTTGTTCCTATTCCTATTCCTATTCTAACACTCCCCCTCAAGCTAGTGCATACAAGTCATATGTACCTAGCTTGTTACATATGTAATTAATACGAGGACCCATGAGGAGCTTGGTGAAGATATCTGCAAGTTGATTACTAAGCTTTACACAATTGACAATGGATCTCAATGTGCTTAGTCTTCTCATGAAATACTGGATTTGATACAGAATGTCGATAAAATACAGAGTGACTACTCTACCATGAGTCAGGCCAAATTCTTGAATTACTGTGTTAAACTTCTCAAACCAAGCTTGAGAAGACTATTTTAAACCATAAAATGACCTGCACAATCAACATAATACAAGGCTACTAGACTCCTCCTGAGCAACAAAACGAGGTGGTTGCTCCATATAGGCTTCTTCATTCGAGATCATCATGGAGAAAAAGAATTCTAAGTGTCTAATTGATTAAAAGGCTAGTGACGAACAACAACCATAGATAGTAGTCACCGGAAGATGCACGGTGCTACACAAATCAGAGATGAGAAAATAGTCACCGGAAGGATGGCACGGTGCTACACAAATTAGATATGAAAAAGTAGTCACCAGAAGGATTGCACGATGCTACACAAATTAGACATGAAAAAGTAATCACCGAAAAGATGCACGGTGCTACGCAAATCGAATATGAAAAAGTAGTCACCGAGAAGATGACACGGTGCTACATAAATACTGACGAATACAGGGTTGACACAAAAAAGTCTAGAAAGTCTTCGGAAATTGACTCACGGTGACATGTCTGTCTGAGTTTTCTTTCCCTAAATATGAGGTTCATGTATATATAATTGGTCCTACTTTTGTTAACATAACCATTAGTCAGACGGGCGACATATATGGGTCATAGCCGCCCGCCAGCTGCGGAAGCTCTTTGATTCTCTATCAGGATCATAGAAGCTCTGATACCATGTGAGAAATATTGGAAAAGAATATTATTGAATTGTGTATCTACATTATTATGTTGAGACCCTATTTATAGACACTACATTAGACTCCTTTTCCAAGTAGGACACTACATTACAATCCTTGTCCAAGTAGGATTCTATATACTATTCATATTCCTATTCTAAGTAGGATTGTATGTGCTATTCTTGTTTATATTCCTATTCACTTAGTCTCTGAAGAATGAGAACTAACTATGCACCATCTACATCGAAAATTCAAGCATTGTATATGTCATTAGTCTGATCCTTCATAGGAACTACTCCTAAATCCTAATAACGAACTTGCAAAAATGTGACTTTATTCACATGTTTCCAACTCAATTAATTCAAGTAATGAACTCAGAATGATTGTTACAACATAGTCTAATTTGAATAGCTAAAGAATTTCTAACTATTTTTAGTTTATTCACACCCAATTATTTTTTTAAATGAAAGGGGTAAAAAACGATTGAAATAATTTTTTGAAGACTTAATTATTTTTTTATTTTTTAGTTCAGTAAATATTAGGTCAATTCACAAAAAGGTAAAAATGTTTCATATTTCCCACTTTGGTGAGATAGTTCAAGACAAATTCAACATTCTAAATCACAGATGAAATTATCAGGTTCAGAAAGGTTGGCCGAGTTGGTTGAGCAGGGGATCTTCCAAATGGGGAATCTCAGGTTTGAAACCCCCTGCTTGTTTTCTCAGTCGAGCTCGTTGCACGAGGCTTGCCTGGTACAATTTACCTCTCCTATGTGATTTGCGGGCTATTACAATGGAGAGGGGTTTACCTATGCGCACCCGACGGGTAGCGACTGTGGATTACCTTGTCATAAAAGAAGAAGGTAATTTTTGCATTCTGAAATGCTGCCCTGGTAGAATGTTTTGAAACCCTGGTGTACTGCTTTCATCGGAAGTTGCTTGTGAAAGTTGTAATGAAAATATGAACAAAATGGAGAAAAAGGACTTGGTGCAAGATCAAGATGGTTGTCCTTGTCGTGGGGAGAGGGGGCAGTTCTCCCTCTTTCCAAATGCAATGCCTCTCTTTCTTTACTCGCTAGTTGAAATGTTAAGAGTTGAAAAAGTCTCATTGTTGATTAAGTAGAAGAGTTGTTCAATAGCTAAGGTCTGTTGAGGCTTTAAGCACAAAGCACGACTAAAGCACTGGCTTTAATGAAAGAGGCATCAATCAACTTAGCCCTCATTTTTGAACTTCTGGGAATTGGCTGGATGAATCGTCTGAATTCTTTCCGCTTTATTAGACTCTTAGGATTTATCATATGCGGCCTCCTCCTTTAAGACCAACTATGCTTAGCAAAGCTGACATTGGAGAATGTTATAGCTTTCTATAAATTTGTTTGATGTATTTTATATGATTAGAGTTGAAATTCATTGGTTTAGATTTTGCTGAATTCAAGGTGTTGAAGTGTGTAACCATCTCATCTAAAAGCTTATAGCACGTGGAAAATCTTTTTGATATGGATGGCGGTGAGGTTCGATCTCAGAGGGTGAGATTTGATCTCAGGACCTCTGCCTGCTTTGGTACCATGTTGAAGTGTGTAACCATCTCATCTAAAAGCTTAAGTTGTTAAAGAGAGCACACTTTTATTATTTAATTGTATTCTCAACAAAGGGGTTTATTTTTCTGTCCTGGCATTGAATTAGATGGACACTGGACTGTTCAGATTCTATAACTTGGCACATGGTATGCCATATATTTACTTCACATGTTCACAGTGAGTTCTCCAATTGACAGTTAGCTGATCACTTGGAGTGTTATGAGTTCTTGCTCGGTTATTGATAAGAATGAGAATATTTTACATAAGATTATCAAGGTGGTTAATAAAGGATTAAGCGCTACACAACCGTTGCCATTATTTTGAGTTGGGTGCTTGGGTTTATACAATACAAGAAGATATCTTGCAAAAATACTGAAGTTTCCCTTGTATTTTCATGTCATCTTTATGAAATATTTGTATTGATCTCATCTCCCTCCTTCCCTCTTCAGGCAATGGTTATCATTGCATGGAATCAGTCAGGATCTTTGTCTGTGATTTTTGATGCGGATGTGTTCAAAAGCGTCTTGAGTATTTTCATAACTGCTGCTATTCTTAACGCGTTGAGAGGTAGTTGCAGTACCTTATTTGATTTCCTTTCTCTATCATTTTTCAATCTTCTAGAAACTCTTTTATTAGAAGTGTAAGGAGTGTGCCTAGATTTAACCATTTTTCATATTGTGACTGTCTTTAGCTGAGCGTTGGTCCATATATATGTTCTTTCTGCAGCGACTTTGGACATAGTCCTCAGTCTGAGAGCTTGGAGGAGCTTAAAAATCACCCAGATTCTTCGCTACCTTCTGAAATTTGCATTTGCAGCATTCTGGGTTGTCGTCATGCCTGTTGCTTATGCAAAATCTGTTCAGGATCCAGCGGGAGTTCTAAGATTCTTCAGTAATTTGGGAGGAAATATTGAAAATGAGTCACTGTATTACTACTGTGTTGCTATTTATTTGATACCAGAGATATTGGCTGCCTTTATATTTTTCTTCCCTTTCTTGCGGAAATCCATGGAGCGCTCGAACTGGCGAATCATCAGCCTCCTTATGTGGTGGGCTCAGGTCAGCATATTTATGCTTTGATACTTACATGGACTGTTCTGTCACATTTGTCTAATAGATGTAGTGTATCCAGCCTAAGCTTTATGTTGGAAGAGGCATGCACGAAGACATGTTCTCCTTGTTAAAGTAAGAACTCATTTGTCTTCTATCTTTACACAAATAAACAAGTCTTGTTTGATAGCATTTCTATTCTTCTGTTCCTCTCATATTCATTTTTGGTATGCTGTGCATGAATGTGGGGCAAGGTTAGCTAATAGATTATAGTGAATACTCGTAATTATGGTTGATACAGTGAACTGATCTAACAATTCATTCCCTCATTTTATTTGCTCAGGTACACTCTCTTCTGGATCATGCTCCTCATAAGCAAGCTCTCATTCAGCTACTATGTTGAGGTAATGTTTTCCCTTGAGCTCTATTATTCCATTTATCCTTATAAATCCATTTTAGCATGTCTGAGGAGTGGTTTTCTTCTTGTATGATTGTCCTTATTCCACATGTGTGAAAAAATAAATTTTAAAAATATATAACGACGACTTTTATAACCGTCATTGATTCCTACATAACATGACTTCCACGTGATTCCGACGTGACTGCTATGTCATCAAAAGATTGTCTTAAGATACTGTTGATGTGGCTTGCCATGTCATAAGATTGTCATGAATAGACTTATCCACTTTGCATTCTACTTCAGCATAACCGTCTTGTATGTTCTTGACTTCTTTCCACGTGGCTTTTTCGAAAGGGCTAAAACACATTATTCAGCTCTATCATCAACGCCTATTGTCATGTTATTATTGTCTGGATCTAATGATATCCTACGTAATATGACAGTTGTATTCACGACGGCGTATATACGCTTGAACGATGTATTCACACCGTCATCAAGTAAAAGATCTAGATACATATTCTCTTGATACATTAGGAGGCCCTCTCAAACTTAAGGTGGGAAAACTAACGTGTGCTTATTTTGGAAACATGAAAAGTTGACACTTACACTTGTTGAAATGATGAGAATCACCAAAATAAATGTTGTTGGAATATTTTCCTCCAAAAAGTCGCTGGTAACTGCATAGCGATAGAAAGTGCGTCTTGCACTACACACGATGATGAATCTAGTCTTAATCATCGAAAAGGGATATGATGTTGCAAATCTTCAATACATTGTTAGCGTAACCTGATCTGATAGTTCAAGGACAAGAATATCAAGGTTTAGAGGAAAGTACTGGTTGGATACAAAGGAGCGCACTGGTCGCTGGAGAGATAGTGGCACCAAACGATCATCGGAGAGTTGAATGGTGTTTGAATGATGATAGACAGAGTAGCGACACAGGACACTGTTACGAAGAAAATAAGAAAATATTGGCTTAGAACAATGGTAGCAGAAGCTCTTTAAATTCTACCATGATCATAGAGGCTTTGATATCATGTAAAGAAAATGGACCTCGGGCTTAACCTCAAAATTTAGCTCTTGAGGTGAGGATTCACCAAGACCATACAAGGTGACAACAACCAATGAGTTTCATTTTGTTGTAAAGAAAATGATCTTCGGCCTAATTCAACCCCAAAAATTAGCTAATGAGTTGAGTAGTGACCAAAACCATACAAGGGTATGATAGACTATTTCTTCAACTAATATGGGACATGCGTTTCCTTGGCACATCTAGGAATGGACATTTTGAGCGTGAACAATCTATCGTAGGGGTTTGTCATCGGGTAAACCTAGAATAGGGATGGATTTGGCTCGGATAGCGTTTGTAAATTAAATAAAGAGCCCATTAACATGATTAAGTAACAATTTACATATGTGCTCTTTATATAAGAGTTTCACAGTATGGCAGAATGAATTTCTATGCTAATAATAAGTAAATACTCTTTAATTAAATGCAGAATATCCAAGGGTATCATATAAATTCTTCTTTAAGTTTTTCCTCATTCAGGTACAATGAATCTAGATACACTATCTCTTAAATACTTTAACACCTTTCATTCTGAATCTCTCTTCTCAACCAGTGTCTTGTTTGTTCTAGACACACATCTTCTGTTCCATGGTAAAATCTTTTCATGCCTTTGCCCATTTTCCACCATTCCAACATTCACTCCTCTACTATTTGGTTATGGTGGAAAATGCTGAGTTGGTTTGGAATTTATCAGGAGATGCCTGGCACTGTGAAAGGAGAACATTCAGTTGGAATTGTGGTACGTAGGAGAAAGACACAGGCCTGGAATGTTGCTCCACTAGCACTTATGCGGGTTATTTGGAGAGCAAGAAATAGAAGAGTTTTTGAGGGGGTAGAGATGAATTTTGTACAATTATGGAGTAGCCTTCTTTCACTTAGGTGACCTGCACCCATGAAATCCCTTTATGTATATATGATAGAATGCCGTAGACATCATATCTTTTTGTAGGTTTTCAATTTTTTGCTTAGTTCTTGTATACGGGCACTTTTTTGGCCATAATAATTAATAAATATTACTTTATAAAAAAACTGAAGTACTGAACTAATGTCAAGATTAGTAGTTGCTGTTGGTAACATGTCTGAAACCACTATCATGCAATGTGAAAACTACAACTTATGTTAGATACCTCTTGCAGCTTGAAGAATATTTTCAATTCATCCTCTTCTTTTGTTGCTCAATGCAATTGTCGGTTCCCCCCATCCTGCTTAACTTGCAATGGACTGTAACATCCCCAACTAAATGGAACTCGACTGGATGACCTCCATTTTGAATTTCATATGTTAAAACTCTAATTCATGGAGGTCATGAGAGGAATGGTACGACAAGCAGCAATGACTTTTGTATGTACAAACTAAATGACTGCTTTTCGAAATGGAAGCTTCTGGATGCTTTTAGCCTGGATGTTTCCTTGCACATCCAGAAGTATTGATTATTTGGTTCTAGCTATTCAAACACTAAGATGTTCTTAGAAACTGTGGTGCATGGTTGACTCGTGCACTACAGGGTTAGACATCAATGTTTCTCTATGTTGCAGTTAATGTCGATTATAAATTATTTGTAAGACCAATTTCTATCTCCACAGACTAACATGTGCTACTTCAGAAGTATTACTTAAGATTCAACGATGTTATTGCAACTTCTATTGGAAAGAAGTGTTCACTCCCTTTGCTTCATAAAGAAGAAAATGGAAGAAAATTAAGATGAAGCTTCAGTTTTTACTGAGATCTCTCTATGTCTTTTTAGTACGAGATGGCTCTTAATTGGATGTTCTTGTTTCCTCAGTCTCTCTTTTTTCCTTCCCCTGCAGATATTGCCATTAGTGCAGCCTACCAGGGCAATTATGGATATAAGAATCACAAGCTTTGACTGGCATGAGTTCTTTCCACATAGTACGTCTTTGTTGAAGTTTCTTTTCACCTTGATTTATTGCGAACATGTAATTAATCATTTTGCATTTGAATGTTATTCAGTGCCACATAACATTGGAGTAGTGATTGTCCTATGGGCGCCAGTTCTTCTGGTATGTTATGGAAGAAAAATTACTTGAAAATGACAAGCTGACGTTGAGTTCTAAGAGATATGGATTGCATGCAGGTCTATTTCATGGACACACAAATTTGGTATGCTATATTCTCTACAATTGTTGGAGGGATCTATGGTGCATTCAGCCACCTTGGCGAGGTTGGAAGCAATGAATACATTCTTTGGACTGAATTATTCTGGATAATCCTTCATGCCCTTATTCCTCCTGAAAAACTAGTTATACTGTTTAACTATTTCTACCTTTTTGTTTTTTTAGATAAGGACGCTAGGGATGTTACGATCACGATTTGAGTCAATTCCTTCAGCTTTTAGTGAACGTCTTGTGCCATCTTCAAAAAAAGAAAAAAAACATAGATATGAGGTAGTAATTACTTATATATGCAAATAGATGCTCCCATATTCTTGCATCTTCACAATTCCTAACTCCTACTTCAACTATTTTCTTCTGATGAACTTTGTGTTACTGTTGTAGGATGATTCTTTGGAGAGGAAGAACATTGCGAAGTTCTCTCAGATGTGGAATGAGTTCATACTTTCCTTGCGGATGGAGGATCTGATCAGCCATAAGTGGGGACCACGCCTTAAATTCATCATGCTACTTAGTGAATAGATTTCTGCAGTTATGCACTTTAAAATTAAGTTGGTGATTCTTTTGTCGCTGTGAACTGCCAGGGAAAGAGATCTGCTTCTTGTACCGTATTCATCAAGTGAAGTGTCTGTTATTCAGTGGCCTCCTTTCTTGCTCGCTAGTAAGGTGATACTTGATTCCTGTTGTTGAATTTAGACCATTGAAACATTCCCTTTTTTGTCTCAGTTTTTTCTCCTGCATCTTATTAGATTCCAATAGCACTGGATATGGCAAAAGATTTCAGGGGAAAAGAAGATGCTGACCTGTTCCGGAAAATCAAAAGTGATGATTTTATGCGCTCTGCAGTGATCGAATGCTATGAGACACTTAGATATTTGCTGGTTGGCATTCTGGAAGACAAAGATGACAAGATGTAAGGCATTTTCAAGTACTTAACTAGTCTTTTTCTTTATTGTTGACTATCTAATGCTGAAGGTCCAGGTCCATATTTGTCGTACAGTACTTCTGTAATTTGTCGCAAAGAATCCATATGACTACTTGGAATTTGGTCTCTTTTATAGGGTTGTGGAGCAGATACGCAAAGAAATAGATGAAAGCATAAAAGAAAAAAGGTTCTTAAGGAAATTTCGGATGAGTGGGTTGCCCTTACTGAATGATAAGTTGGAGAGATTCTTGAATCTTCTGGTAAGTGCAATACATGTATATGCACAAACAAGTAACATGATTTAAATGTTTTCTTCTCCATCTCGAATTCAGCATTTTTGATGAAATTTTGGAGGCTGAGTTTTCTGCTTGTACGTTCTGTGTGTTTGATTGTGGTTCTAACAGGTGGCAGATTATGAAGATGAAGAGGCGAAAAGATCCCCTATGATTAACCTTATCCAAGATATCATGGAAATTATCATTCAAGATGTTATGTTTGATGGCCATGAGTAAGTTCTTGACAGAAATTAGTTTTCTCAGAGGACACGAGATTTACGTAATCAAATCTACACTTTGATGAGCATCTTCAATTATGATGTACAATTTTGTATTTTCTGTTCTTTTTCCGTAGAATTTTGGAGAGAGCTCACCAGATTGATAGAAAGGAGCAAAGATTTGAAAGGATAAATATCTATCTTACTCAGAACAGGTCTTGGAAGGAAAAGGTATTTTGAACCTGTACTTTGTTTGTTCGTTAATTCTTTATATCATGGTTTTATATCTTACTAATGCTTTTTATCTGCGTCTTTTATACTCCATTTTTTCTATAGGTTATCCGGCTTAATTTGTTATTGACTGTGAAAGAGTCTGCAATTAATGTGCCTACAAATTTGGATGCTCGCCGTCGAATTACTTTTTTCGCAAACTCCCTGTTTATGAAAATGCCAGATGCTCCCAGAGTTCGTAATATGCTTTCTTTCAGGTTAGTTCTGAGCTAGAACTGAATGACCTTTATTGCTTTGCTGGTGAGTGTTGTTTCTCTTCTTTATGAAGCATTGCTGAAGCTATAGATCAGGAACTAAAGTTATGTTGGCCTGCCACGTTGCTAAAGTGGTTGTTTGACAAATGAATCTCGTAGTGATACAAAGCAAACCTTTATGGTTACGGATGGAATGAATGCTGACTCTTCCAATTTGGAACATCTTCCCATTTGCTGTTTTATGTGAACAATAAATTAAAAGATGCCTGTCCACTATTCTGCTCAATATACAACTTTTATGGATTGTAGAGGAATGTGCTCACTCTTTTATTTTTCAAAACTCACTGTCCCATTAAATATGAGACGAAGAGTAAACTGTTTGTACAGATGATATTTGGGTTTGTAGTACTTAAAACTATAGTTTGAAGTATGAAGAATTGGACTAGTTAGTTGAAATTGTGACATCAAGTATGGCGTGTTATAGAATACTGTTTGATCATAATAGTTGAATATCGGAAGGAGAGCTTTTTCTATTTAAGGAAAGAACGTGAGTTTCACAAGGCCTAAAAAGGAAAGCAGATCAAGTTTTGGGGATAAAGGGAGTACACTCCCTCAATAACAGGTTTTGGAATAGCAGTTATCAACAGATGCTTGTCCTGTACAGATACCTGACAGCTGTGGTACAAGGATTTTGTGATAAAACAGCAATTGAAAAGAAATTTTTGTAGAAAATATGGGGATTCACTTTCATATATTAAATGAATGACAAGAGGCACTTGAGAAATTTCTTGCTTTCATTTCGTCACTTGATTGGTTTGAAATGCCAATTGTCCACGTACCATGCGTGTTACTTTTGAATTCTTCCTCCAAATAGCTTAAAATGCGTGATATTTATGTTTCATGCTATTTTCTCATGTTGCAACTATGTGTCTGCTTGCTGTGCTGCAATTGCAGAACTAATTTTAATATTTATTTATTGTTCAGTGTCTTGACTCCTTACTATAATGAAGATGTTCTCTATTCTGATGAGGAACTTAACAAAGAAAATGAGGATGGTATTACCACTCTGTTTTACCTTCAGAAGATATATCCAGGCGAGTGTGTAATCTGTGGCTTGTTAATTACAGTATCACATTGCAACATAGATGAAGCACTAATCTCGATTGCCTTTATTTGACCATGAAATAGATCAATGGAAAAATTTTGAGGACCGCGTCGATGATCCTAAGCTTGGATACTTAAGTAAAGACAGGAATGAATTAATTCGTTACTGGGTATCATACAGAGGACAGACACTTGCAAGGACAGGTCAAATTGCAATAACATCTTTGATATTTCATACAACTTCTGACTGTATATTTTGTTGTCACTCAACTATGCTCTCTGTTTTGTATTGTGCTCGTGGAATTCCAGTGAGAGGAATGATGTACTATAGGGAGGCTCTTGAGCTTCAGTACTTTCTGGATTTTGCAGAGGACAAAGGTGCTATTTGAATTTTCTTGTTTCTTTGTATAACAATATATCTGTGATACTGTGAGTTGGATGTGGTTGGTGTTAACTATCTACCCTTTACTTGGCAGCAATATTTGGAGGATATCGGATCATTGATATGAATCGAACAGATTACAGAGCTTTGAAGGAGCGTGCACAGGCATTGGCCGATCTGAAGTTTACATATGTTGTGTCCTGTCAGATCTATGGTGCTCAGAAGAAGTCCAGTGAACAGCGAGACCGTAGTTGTTATGTCAATATTCTGAATCTCATGTTGACGTAAGTTGGAAATTCCGACTATTCTTCTAGGAGAAAGACGTGGGTATCTTTATTTCTATTTTGAACCTTTCAGGTATCCATCTTTACGGGTTGCTTACATAGATGAGCGGGATGAAGCTGTTAATGGGAAGTCCGAGAAGGTGTACTACTCTGTGCTGGTGAAGGGAGGTGATAAATTGGATGAGGTATGAGTGTGACTGCAAAGAAAAACAAAGATTTTGTCAACAAATGTTTTTTCCTCAGCGATCAATTTGCACAAAATGTGATCTTTCTTTTTCATATCACTGGAATAAGTAGTAAGTGTCTTCTTGTGCGGCCATGCTAGGAAATATACCGTATCAAGCTTCCTGGCCAGCCTAAAATTGGGGAAGGGAAACCTGAAAATCAAAATCATGCCATCATTTTTACTCGAGGAGAAGCATTACAAACCATAGATATGAATCAAGTAAGTTTTTAATTTTTCTGCCTCATTAAATATGTACTACGAGTCTAACTTCTTCTTTCTAGGATAATTATTTTGAAGAAGCTTTCAAGATGAGGAATGTATTGGAAGAATTCTTGAAACCTCATAGGAAGCGAAGACCGACAATACTAGGTTTAAGGGAGCATATTTTTACTGGAAGGTTCGCAATATTTGATGTTATAAGCCCTTGATAGCTCACACGGTTATAGAATTGCTTACTTTATCCTTTTTGTTGTAGTGTCTCTTCGCTTGCTTGGTTCATGTCCAATCAGGAGACCAGTTTTGTAACCATCGGACAAAGAATTTTGGCAAACCCCTTAAGGTGAGTCATCTGTCTGACTTCCAATGAAATATGTTTTCTGCTGATGCATAATATGTTGAAGACCTGAAGCTGCTAATCTTCAGTTCCATTGCACTACTGTATCAGACATTTATTGTTTCAGTTTTATTTTTGTGCTGGTTGGTGGTCAATTTTTTTTTACATGGACATCATTTTCCCTCAAATCTTTTTGGCCATCACAATATAGTTTAACGATGGCTGTTTGACTCTTTCTTTTACAACAACAACAACAAAAACAACAACATCATACCCAGTGTCTCATAAGTGGGGTCTGTGGAGGGTAGAGTGTACACACACCTTACCCCTACCTCAGGGAGGCAGAGAGGCTGTTTCCGAAAGACCCCCGGCTGACTCTCTCTTTTAAGGAAAGAAAATTAAATGATTTTTTCATTTGCTTTCTCCCAGCTCTCTGCCTTACCTATCCACTTATTCTGCATATAATAAGTAGTAACCAGCTCAACTTTGCAAACCCGTTTCTGCTTTGTTCATGAAAATTAATTGACAGTCACATGGTAGTCATCAGTTTAAGGACATCAACTTTCCAGGTACTTATAATCTAACATAACTGTAAAAAAATAAAATAGAGTAATTTTGTTGAGAATATAATTAAATAATAAAAGTGTGCTCTCTCTAAAAGCTTAAGCTTTTAGATGAGATGGTCACACACTTCAACATGGTATCAGAACAGGCAAAGGTCCTGAGATCGAATCTCACTGCCACCCATATTAAAAAGAATTTCCACGTGCGTGGCTCATGAAAAAGAATCAGGCCCGCACGTGAGGGGGCGTGTTGAGAATATAATTAAATAATAAAAGTGTGCTTAAGCTTTTAGATGAGATGGTCATACACTTCAACAAATTTCTTATATTGTTCTTTCCAAGAATCAGAGGTATAAATACATTTACAGTACAGGAAATTCTAACTAAGCCTTTAATTTTCTACAAATCAGCTGCCTATAATTGTATCACTATATGCATGAAAAGCCTATATATGTACACGTATGCTTTTAATGTTAATCATGTTGGTACTTGGGTTCCATATAAGGCTTTCGTGAACATGTCACCCAGTTGCTTCGCCTAGCCTGTAGAGATCAAGTTCTAAGAATCCTTCGCCCCTCCCCTCTTACCAGCATGCCCAGGGCTGGACATTTTGAGCATGGACAATATGAAATTGGACCTGTTGAAGTATGTGACTATTTTATCTAAAAGCTTAAAGCTGTTAGAAAGAACACCTTTTTTTTTTAAAACTGGTAACAATATCTATATATCAAATAAACAAATCAGTACATGGGTTGCAATGAAACCATATTTACAAAGCACTCTCAATTTCTATTGTCCTATATGTCTATATTGAATCTAAAACATCAACAATAGAAACAATATCATTTAAGAAAATCTGTTTACACCAAAAACACAAAAGCAAGATGAAGTTTAGATTGATCTTCTGCACTCCATTCTCAACATTGTCAAAACATCTGGAATTCCTTTTCTTCCAGGTTGTCCACCTTATGCAAGCAGGGACAATTCTCCATTTACTCATATCATTTGCCTGTAAGCTTGTTTCCTCCCAACTATTTAGAGCCTGTCTAACCTCAGCATAACCTTACCAGGCATGGTCCAGGATACCCCGTTGAGGTTTAAGATAATTCTACATTGTTATCTTACAGTAAAGGAAAAGATGGTTAACTATGTTTGCTTTTTCTCCTTTTTTGAACGCAATGGGATCCCTCTTCTCATCAAATTGTGTTGTGCAAGGGCTGTTTCTTTGGCTAGTAGCCACACAAAACAGTATACTTTGTGTGGTATTTTAGTTTTCCAGATGTGCTTTCATGTCCAGGCCTGTGCTTTCATGACCAGTTGGTGATAAAAGTGCCTGAGAGAAAATCCATACCATCAACTTCATATAAATGTATCGATATATATCTGGAAAGCCTAGATATGTACAACTATTATTTCTTTAGCACTAACTAATGCTGGAGATAGTTTCTTCATCTCTTGCAGTGCAAGAGTCCTATTGCAGAAAAAGTTATGCGGACATGATATTTAGTTTTGGGCCTAATCTTTTCAGGCTATATATATTTATGATTTATCTACATTTTGACACTTAAGTTACACCCTACAATATTAAATAGCCTCGTCTTTTTGTTTCTTTGTTTTTTCTTTTTCTTTTCACCTCTTTTCTGGATACAATTTGACTTTGTCAGTCTCAATTTTGTTACTCAGGACTTAGCTCTAGTAAGTTGCTCAAATTTATTGCCATACTAATATATTGCATATGTCCCTGTACTTGACCAATTGCCATCCAGTAACGATCGCATGTTGATCATAAATTAGAAGCTTTCTTTGATGCTTCTTCCTGTGGTCTCTTGTCTTTTCAACTTTCAACCTTCTAATCCAACTGTGCAGAAATGGATACTATTTGATATGACCTTTTTTACTCTTAATTGCAATTCACTAGGGCTATTTTTTATTTTCATTTTTCTGTTCTTTCTTTTAAAGATTGACTCAACTTGTTTTGTTCTTTTTAAATTTTACAGGGTAAGATTTCATTATGGTCATCCTGATATTTTCGACAGAATCTTTCATGTAACAAGGGGTGGTATTAGCAAAGCTTCTAAAACAATTAACCTGAGTGAAGATATCTTTTCAGGTGGGATAGTGTTTTTTAACGGTGAAACTGTTAAGGCATATTTTGGTACTTAACTGGGGTGCATCTTCAGGTTATAATTCAACTTTACGTGGAGGATTCGTAACACATCATGAGTACATCCAAGTAGGGAAGGGTCGTGATGTGGGGATGAATCAGATCTCTCAATTTGAGGCAAAGGTGGCAAATGGAAATGGAGAACAAACACTGAGCCGTGATGTCTATAGGCTTGGGCGTCGATTTGACTTCTACAGGATGTTGTCGTTCTACTTCACCACAGTTGGTTTCTACTTCAGCAGCATGGTATGCAAACTGCTCTTAGTGCTATGCATACACTTCATTGCATAAAATCTTTTGACTATGTGACTGATGAATCAAGCAAGGTTTCTGGCTAGCTGTTGTTGTAAAAACTAATATCATTTTCACGTGATCCTAAGATAGTCAAAGGAGGCATCATCTTACATATGATCCTAAGATAATACCTTCTCTTTCAGCATTCCTCGAACAGAAAGGGGAAAATTTGAAATTATACCTCAGGAAAGACCATGAGGCCAACAGGCTGTTACTCTATGTACCTGATCTTATGACATAGTATAGATGTGAAACCTCATTCTCATTGCATTTTTTGTTTCTGAACAATGTTTTGAATCTGCTCATTAGTATGTAGTAAACATATTCAGAATACAATTCTAAGCAACAAATTAGTTAAACCATCAGATTGTAATTCTAGTATTTGGAATACGAAATAGGAGAAAAAATAAGTCTCGGGCTTGTCCTTGCATTTATTGCTTGTCACTTGCAGCTCTTTACAAGTGTACTGTATGAAAGAATTTATCTAGTGAGAAGCTAAGCTAGTTCCTTCAGCTATACAGAACCTAAATACAAAGATTGGTTCCGAGTGCTGATTTCTTCCTTACCTTTATTGATCTTCAAGGAAGTTCAGATATTTTTGTGTTCTCTTGTTGCTACACTAGCAGTAGTTATCCAGTCCTCCCAGAAAAAAATGAGTTTCTGTCTCCTTCTTTAGTTTCAAAATTTTTCTTACAATTTATATCTGCTGGCAACTGGAGTTTTATTCTGTAGTCTAATTTTCCAGGCTACAGTGCTTACTGTCTATGTGTTTCTATATGGACGGTTATATATGGTCTTGAGTGGGCTGGAAAAGCGAATTCTGGAGGATCCCACAGTTCGTCAGTCCAAAGCTCTTGAAGAGGCTATGGCTCCCTCATCTATATCTCAGCTGGGCTTGTTGCTTGTACTCCCTATGGTAATGGAAATTGGGCTGGAGAGAGGATTTCGCACGGCCCTGGGTGATTTTGTAATAATGCAGCTGCAGCTTGCTTCTGTATTTTTTACATTCCAACTCGGAACAAAAGCACATTATTACGGTAGAACTATCTTGCATGGAGGTTCTAAATATCGAGCTACTGGTCGTGGCTTTGTTGTTTTTCATGCAAAGTATGCAGATAACTACAGGATGTATTCTCGCAGTCACTTTGTCAAGGGGCTTGAGCTGTTTATGCTGTTAATTGTCTATGAAGTCTATGGGGAATCATATCGCGATTCACAGTTATACTTGTTTGTTACTATTTCTATGTGGTTCTTGGTAGGTTCCTGGTTGTTTGCTCCTTTTGTGTTCAATCCATCTGGTTTCGACTGGCAAAAGACAGTAGATGATTGGACAGATTGGAAGAGGTGGATGGGAAATCGTGGAGGCATTGGGATTTCACCGGATAAAAGTTGGGAATCTTGGTGGAATGGGGAGCAGGAACATCTAAAACACACAAATATAAGGGGTAGATTGATTGACATTATCCTTGCCTTCCGCTTTTTCATTTTCCAGTATGGAATTGTCTATCACCTTGATATAGCTCACGGCAGCAGAAATTTACTGGTAAGAACTTACTTGTCATTATATAGTTTTAATTTTTGTCTCTCCTTTTTGGAGAAGAGTCTTATGGTTTCCATTAAATCATCTCATACAGGTGTATGGACTTTCTTGGTTTGTTATGCTAACCGCTCTTCTGGTCTTAAAGGTATTTACCTCTTAGCTTGCTTGACACATTACAACTTAACTAACCCCAATATGTTGGAAGTGGGTGAAGTAATCACATTTACCATAGTCTTACTGTTGATGGGGTGAAATGTTGTTTAAACAGATTGCATAATTCTATCTTTCCTAGTTATGTCTATCCACAGAATATTTAGGTTCTTTCAATTGCAAAATATCAGCTTCGTCGACAGTCATCTAGCTTTGTAACTTGATCTATCAGAGTAATTCATGCTGCGCCTTTCTATATGCTTGAACTGGATGCGCGAAACATTATGAAGGAACAATTATACATGCTTATTTTGGCCTTAATGTGTTTCTCTAATCATGCTTCTTGTTATTTTGCTCGCTATAGATGGTATCAATGGGCAGACGAAGATTTGGGACTGATTTTCAGCTCATGTTCAGAATTCTGAAAGCACTTCTATTCCTTGGATTCGTATCTGTCATGACTGTGTTATTTGTTGTTTGTGGCCTGACCATAAGTGATCTATTTGCTGCCATTCTTGCCTTTGTACCGACAGGCTGGGGAATTCTTCTTGTAAGTTCATTTTTTTTGTATATCTAAGGATCATCTATTTTTGTTCTATTTTCTTGCTAATTTGGTTCGTTCTTGGACAATGGTCAAATAGAAAAATTTAAATCTGCAATCCCCCCTCTTACATTCTTTCAATTTGATTTACTTAGAAAGTTAAAGTCTACTCTTAACTCATCTATATGCAATCTCTCTCTTTTCAATTAGTGATCTTATTCTTGGTAATTTTTGTTTCTATGTATTGTCGTAGGCTATTGTCCTTTAATTTTTCTTACTATATGTTGTTTTTTTCGTACTCGATTACCTTATTATTTTGTTGTAGTTACTATTCCATTTCTTTTCAGCATACTTTGCCATGCTGTCTTTATTTTCTTGTCATGGCTTCTTCCCTTCCTATTTCTTTTTCCGAACTGCTTTGAAATGCTTTTCCTTGACCCAAGGGTCTATCGGAAACAACCTCTCTACCTTGGAGGTAGGGTTTATGTCTGGGTAGACTCTGTCCTCCCAAGACGCCACACTTGTGGGATTACACCAGAAATGTTGTTGATCTTATTCTTGGTAATATTGCCATAACAACTTCTGCTGCTGTTTCTCCACTAGCTACTAGAATGAAATGAAAATGTCCCCATTGTTAAGTAATACAGCTAATGTACTTGCATGTTTTACAACATTTTTAAAATATAGCTTCATCTGATCAATATTTTCTTTTGTGATAGCATGTGACCATGATTATACCTTTGTGACTAATTTCTTCCTTTATGTTCAAAGATTGGTCAAGCATGCAGGCCCTGTTTTAAGGGACTTGGAATTTGGGACTCAGTGATGGAGTTGGCACGGGCATACGAATGCATCATGGGACTGTTCATATTCGCGCCAGTTGTGGTCTTGTCTTGGTTCCCATTTGTATCAGAGTTCCAGACGCGGTTGCTCTTCAACCAGGCGTTCAGTAGAGGTCTCCAGATTTCAATGATTCTTGCTGGGAAGAAAGACAATCCATCACACTCTTGAAGTTTTTGTTGCTATTGTTAAGCACAGTTAACAGTATTCTTTTTAAAACTAGGCATTACTACTGATGAATGCACAAAGAAATCTTCTTATTGAAAATAGTGTTCAAAATCATAGGGTGTAAAAACATTTTGTAGCAAGTTTTAGATTTATTACATACTTGTGTAGAAAATACGGCTACGTACATCATTCAGATGATTAATATTTAATTCATTAATACTCCTGGTTCTTGATACTTATCAGGCTTTTGTATTTTATTTTTGTGAAATGAGTGGTTAGCTATTATACTAGAGCAAGAGTTTATCATGTGCGGATAGATACTAATTACAATTATTAATATTGATCCCTTATTGGCTTCTTCTCTTTTTAATTTTTACTTTGTATTGTCTACTTTCTGGCATCACAATCATGTATGAAAGACAGCCACAAGCCAAAATTCAAGATTCTGATGTGATTTTAATAATATGAAGTCACTTCAAGCAATTATATGAATGTTTATAATTTCATGCTAATGTCCCTATTCATCCTAAATTATTATATACGTATATGTCCCAATTAGAGGAGAAAAACTTGCAAATAATTACTCCATCTGTTGACATAATAGCATTAATTAGTTCTTTATCTAACTTGTACATATCTAATTGATATTTCTCAAGGAGCATTATAATTATATTAAGCCTCTAATTATTGTGCAAGTAATTTTACACTTGCAAAATATGAATCATACATAATTTGAAAGAAGTTTCTCTAATAATAAAATAACAGCTTGAGTGAAAAAAAAAAGAGAAAAAATTGACTTTGTTTGTATCCAATGTGATGGAGTTGAAAATACTCTTTCATTTTTAATCAGAGGCTTCAGGTTCAGATTAGGGGTGAAGTTAGGTAAGACCGAGGAGGCATGGATCGAAGAAAAAATATACTATTTAATTATTTATTCATACCCTACTAAATATGAAGTCGTCTTTGTTAGAGAACACTCCATTCCAATGTGAGATTTTCCAACATAAATTCAAATTTAATCTGACTTTAATATAATGTTGATAACAAACACCGAGTGAGAATTCAAAAAGGACAAAGCATAATAAGACAGAGTAGCTGAATAGTAGTTTGTTGCGTGCCTTTACTGTTCTTCTGGGTGACAAATACATTTTATTTTATTGTATTCATCTATTTTGCCAAATAGTATTTCCTGTATCAATCCTATAGAAATGGACTAACGTTTACATTTAATTAATTAACTGCCTAATAATACACAAAAATACCAATCCATGTAATTACAATTCTTGGCATATTGTTTATATATAATTATACTATGAGTCTACAGCCTGATGAGGTGACACATGGATAGAGATCAGAAATTTCTATGATGCACTTTGATATATAATTAAGGTAGAGTTTATGGAAAGGAGGATATTTTTTTAACTGCGTGACTTAAAATAAGTCATAGATCTGTTTTATATAAGGAGCAAATCTAATGATAAATTAATTTTAAATATAGAAAAGAAATCCATTTTTGTACATATTAACAAAGAAAATACATCACATAAACTATAACAAAAAATTAATTTTTGAGTGAATAATATTCAACTAATTATTCTTTATTGGTTATAGTTCCACCTGTGGGTATATCATGAGAGATAGCGCCAAGGGAGTGAAATAAGAATTAATGAATTGAATGAAAATCATAAGAATTAGATACACATTAAAACAAATATAACAATATTTCAATTTCAAACAAATTGAAATATACGATATGAATTCTCACTTATCATTATATCTTATTTATCTATATTTAAGCTCAATTAGATAATCCAACAAAGTGAAAAAAAAATCGATATTGATAATTTCTTCTCATTTATTTAATTTAAACTAATTTTAATATTGTTGATAGACATAAATACCTGACAGCAATAAGCATGATTTTTTTAGTAATTTCTCATTTATCCTCTAGCATGATTCGAACCCTCGACTTATCAGTTGATGACAGAGGTACTTGGACAATAATAAAATTATAAAAATGCAAAAGGATAAAGTAATATTGGACTACAATTTTCACACCTTAGTGCATAAAAAAAACATCATTCTCAGCATCTTTTGTAATTTCTTCCAAGTATATTAATATACATCTCCAGCTAGCTCTCTTTAGGATATCCCATCGATAGGAGCTAAGAAAAAAATTACGTTGAAACCTAAAGACTTTCTTGTAGTTCTAAACAAAGAAAAAAAAATATGGGAAAAAAAGCCTCAAAATCACAGAAGAAACAATTCAACAACTTGATTAAATTGTTGAAGCCTAAAGTTTATATTACACCTTCTTCAAATTTCAAGAATCTTGTTCAACAGCTTACTGGCAATAATAATATTGGATCGTCGTCATCACCACCACCACCTAATCATAGTCATGATGATGATCAATGGTTGAAAATCGTTCAAGAATATAGCCAAGAATTATCGGTAGATTCATCAGAAGGAAGTATACCATCGTCTATTAATATTAGTAATACAACGTTACACGAACCATGTTTCAGTTTGTTGGATAATAGTAGTAATAATAATAATTCGATGGGAAGCCATGAAATATTAATGGATGATATTTCTGAAGAATATTATTATAGGAATATCGAGTCATGGCTATTGGAGATGGATTCATATACTACTAATTATGATCATGTTTCTATTGATGATTATGATTTATCAACTCTTTTTGAGACTTAGCTAAGTCTCGTGTGCATGATCATCTAGAATATTATATTGGCGGAGCTAAGGGTATGGTATATCCAACGTTAATATTAATAATCTCTGTTATTTATATGTATATACTGTTGAATTTCTTGAGTTTTTATTTTTTATGTGTACCTCTTTTAATATTTTGAATTTATGTTAATAGATCTCGATCATGCAGACAGTATATGCTATTTAGATTGTTGAATAATTTGTTTTTTGTAAATATGTTGAAGAGCCAATCATGTTTTTGTCCAAAAAAGAAATCCGACTCTGCTGGGGATCGAACCCAGAATCTCTGGTTTCATAGACATTGGGCCACAAAGTCATTGATGTCATTAAATTGTGTCGATCAATTGGTTTGTGGACCGATGAACTTACTCGTTTTGACCATTACAAAGGGCGATGCTAGTGAATTGAGGGCATTGTTAGATAAAGAAGCAATATATTGCTTATGTAATGATCTTCTATGCATTTTAGATCTTTCTATTCCGTCATTTGACTTGTGTTATACTTTACATGTAGTATTAAGATCGAATAACTCTATGAGATTATATCAATATTTCTGCGCATATTATGAATATTGTAACATACATTTCAATGTTTCAACTTTCAACTAATAGTTGCTGAGCCTTTTCATTAAAAAAAAAAAACACTTAAGCTTCAAACGGCTCTAACTGAGTAAATTATTGCTAGTTAGTTGACATCAAAGACTTTGTGGCCCAATGGATAAGGCGCTGGTCTACGAAACCAGAGATTCTGGGTTCGTCTTTTCTTTGTTTTTGGTTCTAAAGGCATATAAATATATTATCACCTGTATGGTTTTTTTTTTCTTCCATTTTGTTCTATCTTTAGTTAAAGTATTGATTTTAATAAATTGCAACACTTTCGAGACAACTTCTTGCCATGTAATTTTAGATCTACCTTGTTCTGTTTTAACATATTCACAACTCACCATAGTTCCGCAAAGATTGGTTGGTTTATTTTCAGTGTGTACCGCACATTCATCTTAGCATCCTCATCTCAGTAACACTCATCTTATATGGATATGTTGAACTTTAACATTACAAGTTGTAGAACTTAATGTTTTGCTCTAATATGCATTTTTCTATCACACAACACCCTTAAAGCACTTCTCCCTTTCAATAATCTCACATAAAAGAGAAGGGTAGTATGGTATGTTATGTTTGACAATTCATCAGTACAAATATACAAATAAAGGAAATATGGGTTTCACATTTGAGATTATTTGGCTCCACCTTGAGAGCATCCTCATAGCTACACATTGTTCAATACAATAGGGGAAAGAATTAAGAACATTTATAATGCACACCAAAAAATGGTGACATAGGAACAACTATTTGCATTTAAAATGAGTTATTAGCAAAGGGGCTGCGAAAGCCACTTTTTTTTTAATCTGTTATCGCTTGACTGGTGTTAGTTGAGCAGCTGGCATAGTGTACAAGGATTTCAACTGCTGGCTAATGAGCTTGCTGTTACTAATAGCCATTTGTAGTTCCAAGTTATCGGACCACCATTGTTCCAATCCATGCGCCTCAAGAAACTTCTGATTGCCCTTCGATGACAAGAAAAGTTTTGCTGCAGCTTGGCTGCAGTTTGTTGGTTTTGCGTTCTCCTTGTTAGCAGCAGCTTGGTCGTTTTGTGCTCCGTCTGCATAAGTATAAGAGCAGCATATGTAATCACTGTTGTTAATATACAAGTGAGGCACCCATTGCTTTAGGCCTGCTCGAAAAGATGTTGCACCGCCTTCCTCACAGCTGATTTGAGAATCCGCCTTTGAAGGAAGCATTGCTTTGATTCTTTTCCAAGCAAAGCCAGCTTTTTCTCCGATGTTTCTAAAACTCATAGCAAGTGAAACTGAGGGTGGATTGAACAAATGTGCCTCTACGTATATTCCTTCTTTGGCTAACGCTTTCCCAACTTGAAGAGCAAAACCAGCTCCAAGGGAATGGCCAGCAATACAAACATTATTACTCCCATACTTGTCGGCGATTGCTTTTAGTGCCTTCAGGACTCCACTAAATCTCACAGATCCTTTCAAACTTTCCCAAGCTAGGAAGCGGAGATCGTCCTCAATATCCCTTCTCATTGTCTGGCTTTTCAGAATTGTTCCCCTTAAGGCCAGAACAGCTCTAGGTGCACCACTCGGTCTGATCAGTACAAAATCAGCCAAAGCTGCAGATCTATCCCACTCCAATATTGCACCAAATATGGATCCATCTCGTTCATCTTTTAGAGTCTCGACCAACTTGTACCTGAAAGGTATCCACCATTTCGGAGCAAGTGCATTTTGTTCTGTCCTATTTTCTTGTCTGTCAAGCTCAAGAAGGTAAACAGCTTGGATAAAACAGGCCATTACTGTTCTTTTATAGTTAGCATCCTTCCTCCTGTCCAAATGAATTACTGATTGCTGTTAGCGGCAAATCATCTAGTATTATTTCCACATAATTAAGGATCTAGCTTGATAATGAGTATAAGAAAATCTAATAACACATGGAAATTAGCTCATATCCAAGGATTAGAAGAAAACAGGATCATGTCAAGTTGTCAACTTCATCATATAGGAAAGACTAGTTATACTTCCAGATTCATTAGACTAGATCATGCAAATTTTGACTCCAGTAATATCATTGGTATCAACATAGAAGTTAAATAATTGAGAGGAAAAGGCTAAAGTAAAGATACCAGTAAGTAAAAATTAGTAACAAAGAACACGAACATTAATCTCAAAAACTTGTACGAATGAAGATAGATTTCCAAGAATTGTTAAGCATTGAGGGAGTTGAAAGAAAAACCGTTTGCTTTTCCCAAAATTGAACTAAATTTATGTTATCCCCAAAACCATAAGAATCTTACTAGCAAGTGGACTTGTGTAGGATTCAGTTTAACAAGAGTGAGCACAAGTAATGTTAGCTCTAGTACACACACTACACTAACGAATTAATCGCATAACTTCACCTCATATACTCTATGAAAATTCCTTTATACAAACACCAAGATCAACTCATAAAAACATCACCAGCATAACATTTCCACTCAGATAATCAGCCCTCACATATCCAACTAAAGGGAAGAGGCGAAAGAACCATAATTCAAGTCAAGCCACAATCTCTTCGAGTTAACAATTCAGCTTCATATATAAGCCACTCAATGAACCAAATCAAAGCTAGAAAACAAAACAATAAATCAAACAAAGCTTTCCTCAGTTCGAATTGATAAATCACAGAATCAAACACACTCTGGGAGTCCTGATTTGCAAGGCTGATCCAGAATAGGCAACTTATTTTACCCCTAACTCGTGAAAAGGCGAAAAAAATAAGATTATGAGTAGAAGCACTAACCAACTGGAATTAATAAGGTTTTTCCAATTTGGGGAAGGAACATTTCGAGGTCCAGAAACATGAAATGCATAGGGATGAGACTCAATGCCACTTTCCTTCACTGTTGTTTCTCCTTCATTTCTCATCTCCTCTGCACTAATTTTGTCCATTTGATAACGTACATATATATGTCTTATTCTTCGAAAAATTATCACCTGAACATCAAATCTGTGTGATCCAGCAGAGGAAAAAGATGGAGATAGGAGTGGGGTGGTGAGTGCTTTTGCCTTTTTTTGGGTATCGGATTCGAAGAAATTAATGGAGAAATCAAGTTGTTAGATTTATAATAATAATAATGTAGGAATAAATGTTTACTTTTTGAAAATGCTGTTTCTAACGGTCATATTTTTTCCTCCCTGGATTTCCTTACCTTTCTCAACAACGCGTAACTGAGTAAAATGGCATGAAAGCCCTTTAACTTTATGTAGATGCACGCAACTAAACTTTACTTGTTATGGAGGTTATTTTTGACATTTTGGGTTTTTCATTTTTTTCATATAGTCGGCAGGCGAAGGAGAAATCGGCTGGACAGCTAGGTGACAATAGATTGGAGCTAGCTTTTCAGGTTCGAGTCAAGTCAAAAATCTACTTTTATATGGTTTCAGAGTAAAATTCATCTCGCCAAATATTGTGTCCTAAATTAAATTTGTCTATGCATTAGATGTACGTTTTCGGGAGTGAGGTGAGATGTTGAAGAATGAAAAAAAATCTCCACATCAATGGTTAATAAGATGAGTGTTCTTGGGCAATGATGTGGTTAATGAGATGACTTGAACAATTCTCGTCCCTTCGAGATAGCTTTGGGACTATGAGACATGCCCAAAACATTATTTATACAAAATTATTATACATAAATCTATATTTCGCGTTGAAAATACTGAATTCTGAATTCAATATAATATTCAGCATACTCTGGGTTTATGTATACATACAACCATTCATTCTCGTAAAATGTGTTATAGACTAAGACAAGTTTCTAATATGAAAAACTCAAGGTCAAACACTAAAACATTACCTAAATTTAATGTGAACAACAAAATCTTAATTCCAACTAATTTGTATCATTATAATATGAATCATTCGTTTATGTATTCTATTCTTAGTTAAGCTTTAAGTATATCTTGTCCCATTTTATAATTATAATCACTTGATGTTACTTAGCCTCAAATTAACCAGAGTGTGCTCCAAATCTATAAGTGTATTTTAGGTATCTTTTACATTAATTTTATCACTTATTAAGCATGATGAATTATGCTTCTTACCTCAATTTATCATTTTAATCTTAAACCAATAAATATTTAGAGCTTAGGAAAAAAAAGGAAGAGGGAATACTCTTTTTATTCTTTAATACAGATGTTTTAGATAAAAATAAAAGAAATTAAGGGCATCTAGAAAGCAACAAAGGAGGGCATCAAAATATTTTTTTTTTCCCACCCCATCCGATAAAAAGGTTCACTACTATTTTGACTTACATTCTTAACATGACTCGATCACTCAATTTATTTGTTAATGATAGAATTGTTCAATCACTAAAGCAAGCTTCACTCGTCAACAATCACTAGTTTTTCTTTTTAAAATATGAGACAGTGGGAATTAAAAGGAAATAAATCTCAAAATTATATTAGTAGGTCAGGCACATATAAGGAAATTAAATTTTGTGGTGGAGGAATTTTCAGCCACCTGTTTAAATTGAGGTGTAAAGTAATAATAGAAGTTGCATAATTTGTAGCCTCATAAGTGATATACATACCTAATGGCCTTACACTACACATGGCTTTGAATTTGAGCTCTGTTTTTGTGCAACCAAAACATGTGTGCTTTCTCATTCCTTGTACACACAAACTTTATTATTCTTCCTTAAGAAGAGCTGCTCTTTCTGAACAAGGGGATGGAAGAGTCACTAAGGAGGAAGACCTTCCCACTTATTCTGGTATGCTTTAACTTTATTTTCATCATTTTGTTTTTTCATTTTAATTTTATGAGATTGTAGTGTAAGTGAATGTTCTGAGGATATTTATCGTCTTTTAAGGTTTATTTTGCTAGCTTCCGACAAAACAGTGTGATTTTCGAACAGATTCTGATGAATCCTTCTGCCCCTCCTTAGTGCATACTGTTATTAAAGTCTTTTAGGGCATGCTTGAGTTTGAAAATAATACTCCCTCCGTCCCAAATTATTTGTTTGTAAAGTTTTTTGAGATTCAAACTATGTAAACGTTGACCAACATTTTAAACAGTTTTTGAATATTCAAATTTTAATTTTAAATTATATTGAGGTGATCTAATCCAATTTAGCTTTTAAAATTAGACAAACAGACTCTCGAATGGGTAAAAACGACGCTTATTTTGGGACAGGAGAGTAAAATTTAGAAAATGGCTCGATGTAAGGTACTAAGTTGTGTCAATATTTAGAAGATGGATGGATGTATGAGTTAGCCTCTCTGATTGAGTGCTGATTGTTACCATGGTGGAATGAACACAGTACACTGTACCTCTGCCTGATATAATATGAATTGATAAGCTAATCGAATGGTGTCCATATCTTAGTCCCGTTTGATGTATGATGATATGGGCTACATTGTTTTGCTTGATTATTGAAGTTTTTTATTTTGATTTAGGGTCATTATCTTCTGCTCGAACGCAGCTAGATCTCCTGGAACAGCTCACTTCCAGCAGCTCAGCAGTAAATGGTATATGTTCTCCCCTTTTGATTCTTTTCTTTTTTCCTGATAAGTAATACGAGACTATCATTAAACTGCTCTAAGAAAGTATATAAATATCCAAGGACTTTGAGTTCCTTCCTAGCATTATAGGGAATCTATGAAGTCCACAAAAGAGTTTTCATCATTTATGAAAGTCAAATTAGACTGAATTTTAACATTTGTATTCATCTAGCTTTTGATCCAAAACATCTAGGCTATGATCTCCGAAGCATCTGCAGTTCCTTTACTTCCAAACTGCCCCAAATTTATAGCAAGTTTTCAAGTAAACTTGACGTATTTGCTTCATTCAATTGATCATTGACCAGGTTATGAAAGTGATAGTAGCTCTGGTAAACCTACAATTCGTGATCAGCTCGCTAACTTGGTTGGAAGTCGAGATGATGACTTCAGCATTCCTTTGGGCAAGAATCTGAAGAAGTTTAGCGCCAAGTTCTTAACTACTTCACAGAAGAGAAACATCAAAAGACAAGCCTACCTGAATGAAGTATCTCAGAGGAATGACTCAACTTTCTTTGCTACAATTGGAGCATTTGTCATCCTTCCACCCCTTGTCATTTTAGGAATTGCAATAGCGACAGGTTATGTGCAGTTATTTCCATGACTTGTATAAATAGTTTGTAAAAGATTCACTGTTTCTATTACTAATATAGTGAAACTTTATAAGTTTGTCAAAAGTCCTTGTAACTATCGAGATCAATGATCATTTGGAGTTCTAGATTAACTGGTGTTCTTATGAAAAATGTGATCCACTGGGATCACGTTTCTCTTGCTCGAGTTTTCCATTTCCATTCTCGGTGTCACCAAAAAGAACAGGGAATAGATAGAATGACAAGCTGCATATGTCGCGATGGTGTTGGATATGCTTAACTCATTGATTGAACCTGTCGCGATTGTGAATGAGGAGAGGTGGACACAATATCTTTCATTTTATAGACTGTGTATGATGCTCTACATTGATAGTACTACACAAAACTCTTAAACATCTGTTTTGTGAAATTGTAACAAAATTGGAAAGAATCTAATGTTAGCTGTAAAAAATAAGAAAATTTATGTTAGCTAAATGCAAAATTATTTGTTTGTCTGAAGTCTTAACAAGGCTCTGATTATGCCATGGGTGACATTTCTTTTTTCTGAGTTGGAGATGCTTCTTGATCCGTTGGTCGTACTGATTCATTGCCTAAAATCCCTCCTGATTGCTTTATATACTGCCATTTTTCTTGGAACAGATAGATGAACGCGATAACACCAACCTCAATACTGAAAAGCCAGTTCCAAACACTCGTGCTTTTCATTGTTTTTGTGTTATATGCCTGTAAACCTATATATACGTTGACGATTCCCAGTAAAGTAACTGTGACTCCAATAAGCCAGTGAAATGCATACCATACACCCCTATTTTTGCTTCCCCTGTATATATAGGAGGAACAAAAACTTCTATTCAATTGAGTGAACAACATTAACTTCTTCCATTGTGAAATCTTTGTATCTTTTACCTGTCAGGTCGAAAAATCCCAGCGATGAATGGCAGCCATATGGAAACATATAGAGCTAAGCCAAGTCTCTGGTGAGTATTGTCGAAAAAATTCTCAAAGTTTATTACTGACATGATTGTTGCTACTGCTACAAGGAGAACAGATAGTATCTGAAAAATAACCAAAACATAAGTAAATATTGATATAAATTTTCAGTCTCGCTCTCTCTTGTCAGTAAGTATATCTGTTATGGTATTATTGTCGTGTTATGCATTACATAATGATGTAAATGTAATGTACCAAAAGTATGCCATGATAAAATTAAACGGTTATACCTAACATTCATAATTAACTTTAATTGAACTCATTTCTAAATAAAGATAGAGTTAGTTGTAGTACTCAAATAAGAGACTTTACAACTCCTCCATTTCCTTTATCACTAAGCATTCATCACTGAGGGATAAATGAACTTTAACTTAAAATTACCTAATAATAAATTGTGGGCTAGCTAGTTTAATTATTAGCAAATGTGTAATCATAACTCTTACTCTCTTTCAATATCATTAGAGGTGAAAGGTGGGGTATTTTAATCTAATAAACAAAGTTCAAATTTGTAATAATAAGCTTTCAATAACTGTTGAGATACTGATTTTCATGTCAATGAAAAGAAGTATACCATTCATTGACTAAACAATTACTCGTATCGCACCAAACCAAGCAATTTAACTTTAAAGATGTGAAAAATACATGTCTTTTATTCATTGGTTTGGTGTAAACACCGAGTGTGTGTTAGCTTTTCCCCTTCCCATATTGAAACAATGAAAAAGTGATTTTATTTACCTGTAAAAAAGCATGAGTATACACAATCATCTTTAGCCTTCTTCCATTTTGCTCTTTATTCGACATTCTTATTACAAGAATCGCGATAGGCATCAAGAACCCGATGGAAGCCCAGAGGAGAATTCCATGTAGAACAATTTGGAAGGACAACTTTGGACCTAGCTGAAATTTGATATAGAAAAAATCAGTTGCTGCCTTAAACATATATGACTAAATACAAGTACTCGTTTACGTTATACTTTTTTAAAGGAAAATTGAAGCAGAGTATGAGATGCAAATGTGAATAACCTCAAGGACTTTGTGGTCACTGCATTCGTGAATAATCTTTTTCGTGTGCTTCTGAGTTGCTGTAACTAATGGCAGAAGAGCAACAATGAAAATCGCCACATGAAGAATCACCTTCTGCGTGGTAATTCGTATCATGTTGCTACTACTCCTATATTGCTAATGCTACAAAACTCTGTCTTGAAGGAACTGAGCTGAAAAGAGAGACAGCACCAGCAAAAACTTCTTGAACTTAACTTGTTAAGCTCTTCAGGTACATTGCTTTCTTCTATTCAACTGCAATGACCAATTGAACAACGATTTATCTAAAGACGTCGTTGAAAAACAAATATTTCCTTTCTAGGAAGCCTTAATCATCATCAATTCTGCAAAGAAGCCAAAGTGAAATGCTAACTTTAGACAAATTAACAATGTTTGGCATATATAGACTATAGTGCATATTTTTATAGTGGGAAATAAGCTGTGATTTCAACCTGGTAGGGACCTTATGACAGGCTTTTTCTTTTTAATGGAGAGAATGTGGTATGACAGAGCACAACAAAGTCAGAGTGGAAGTTTTTTTTTCAAAAAAATATCAAGTATATTTGACAATATATATGTATAATTTTAGTCTTTACTTACCCACTACTGAGAAGAAGCATGGTCACTAGTATTGATAAGTATTTCTTGTCTATGTTGTGGGTGGTTGCTTTTTCATATGAACAGAATTTCAACTCATTAAACTATCAGACAGTTAACATTTTGTGTTAAGTTGGCAAATACAACAATAAGATACGGAGCGTAATTTCACAAGTAGGGTATGAAGAGATTAGTGCATGTGTACGCAGATAGACTGTCTGCGGCAGATTTTACCCCTACCTTGGTAGGTAGAGAGGCTGATATTGATAGACTCTCGACTCAAGTAAAAACATTACAAAGCAGTTCGAAAAATGAAAATAACGCGAGTGAAGAAGTCAAGACAAAATGTTTAAAAAACGCATGACAAAGCATACTAAAAAAGAAATAGTCGCTACAATAAAATAATCTGATAATTAAAGTGCAAGATTTATTAAATAGCAACAAAAATGGAATAACAAGAAATTCTGAGTAATATTATGACTACTAGTATGGAAGAATAAGCGAGACAACTCTCAACCAGAGGCGGACCCATCCTATAGGGGGAGGGTGCGCACGTGCACCCGTTTACTTATGTATATCTATCTTGAGAAAACTGACAGAAATTAGGATATAATTAATAGTGTAACCACGAGGTGCGTAAGAGTGATGTTGTGCTACTGGTACAAGCCAAAGGAACCACCCACGAGACCGGGGTTGAATCCAGCTAGACCCCTATTATCATTGTTTTTATTTTAAGTTTATCTTAGAACTCATATTTGACCTAAGGTAATATTGGTGCACACGAAGTCTTCAAATCCTGAGTTCGCCTCTGGTCAACACCTCTATTTTATCCTCCATGACCTCCTATCTAAGGTCATGTTCGCCGATATATGAACTTGCTAACTCAACAATGCATTAGAATTAATTATACGTAATGTTATTTATCATGCAATTAGTAGACACTTTTTTGATTGAAAAAGACAATTACACATCGTGTGAGAATTTAAAAAAATAACAGTAGAAGACATGTGGACCATGACATGCAACTTTATGCAGTAGATTTTGCAAATGTGATTGTTAAATAGCTTTTTATCTTTAATGGACCCTCCATTATCATATACTTGCAATCAATATCCGTATCTCATCATGACATTTTTTGGCCTACTTACATGCTTCATTTCACTTGTATGTATTATAAGCCTTGGACCACACACAACAATTCTGTATTTGCTAAATCTTTTTGTGGAACTAGCTAGTCTATAGCAAAGGCGCAAGGGGATTCATCCGACTCCCCTTTGTCAGAAAATTACACTGTAAGATTAAAATTATTTATTATGCATCTATGTTGAATTCCTCTAACTTTTCCGTGCGTTTTTTTTAAATATATTTGATTCATCTTACTGAAAATCCTAGTCTGTGAGTCCTTATAACTAACCAGGTAGTTTATAATAAAGTGTCAACAATGATAAAATATGAAGTGATCACTAGGAGGTCGTCCCTATAGAGAAGGAATTGGCACATGGGAGCCAATGATGCTAATTCACCCAAAGTTGTTAATATGTCACATGTAATCCAAGCACAAAAGTCCACCTTAGTATATATGATATGATGATGACTTCAAAAATAAATTGCAATCAAAAGCTTAGGTAGTTATTTAGCTAAAACAAAATTTATTAATTAAGAAGTATTTAAAGATGTGATCCAGTAGTCAATGAAGTTAAAAGTGGACCATGACAAAAGATGTTTTGGTCGATACATTATTCACAATAGATTTAATCGAGCGGCATGAAAATGAAAAATGAAAGTAATTAAGAAACCAAAGTAACTTTAGATGTGTTGAATTAACAATTAGGTAAAGCAAACCTTGGGAAGGAAGAAAGCAACTCTGATTGAAATGAACAAGATAACCTTAGGCCAATGGGAAAAAGTGATTCCCAAAGTTGATAGCGCCTTTGATTACGAACAATAATTAAGTACATAATGGAGAAAAAAAACAAGTCTCTTTGATAAAGTACCATAGGTTAAAATAACATTTGCTTTTAAAGGGGCAGAAGGATTTTGCGAAGGCTACCATTTTTGTATTATATTAATCATCTTTAAATACGTAAGGAGGATCAAAGTTTGTTTAATAAGACAAAGGAAACTAAATAAAAAGTTACTGAAAGTAAGGAATATTAATTAACAAGATATGAAAGATCGCAAATTCAGAAAGAATAAAGAGAAGGGATCCCGGTGATTATCTTTCCTTCTTAGCTTTTACGATCAAAGCAAATTCAAACTAAACTTGATGAGTTCAATTTTTATTTTTTTTAATGTTTTTAGTAATGAGAATTCAGATTTTAAAATCAGTGAAAAAGAATATGGTACTAGTTTCATATATTTGGACTTAAATTTTCATATCATTTTTTTTTTGTTACGCAATTAATTTAATGTTAAAAAATTAAGGTTGAAATAACGATTTTCAGTATCAAATGGCCAAAAAGTGAATTACCGTGAATGACACAATGACATGACGACAAAATTGATGCAAAAACATGTAACACATCCAATTTATTCAAACTTACACGAGTTAAGCAATATGTATTTTATTGGTGGGTTGATTTGAGCCCTGCCCAAAACAACCCCTAAAAAAACGTCAGAATAAATTGACTCGCGTAAATGTCCAAACACTAAACAAACTCTAGTTTTATACGAGAAAAGGCAATTTCTCATACAATCAATGCCTTTTATAGTAGTAAGAGATTATAGTTAGTCTCTTGCTGAGTTTTAGGTTAAGTTTGTGACTGTATTTTAATGGTTAACTAATTTCCTAATGTTTTGTCTTCCAAAAAATTATGATACATCCACCATTAGTCTTTGTTAAGACTTATAATATTCTTAGTTCTAGACTGAAATTTGTTATGTTTATTTTTAGAGAAAAATTCTTGGTTCACCTATTTTATTTTTTAAAATAATAAGATATGAAGGATTGAGCATCAATATGTGCATAGGTTTAGAAAGCGTTATAGATATAGATTTGGTTAAATTTAGCAAAAATAGTTTTTGAAGTTGAAAATTAAAATTGTGTTCGAACAAGTTCTGTAAATGAAGAAAATGTTTCAAATGAAGAAGTCGATCCAAAGGTATAATCAAACAATTTTTTTGAAGGAAAGTTTCTATATCCAAATGAACCTTAGGTGTGCACTTTGAACTTACCATTTTTTTGCTCTTCTTCACCAACTTGAAGGAGTTAATATCTCAGATAGTCACTTAACTATCTACTCTTCTCTTAGAAAGTCACTCAACTTTGTATTTTAATTCAAAAATCATTCAACTATCCACTCTTCTCTCAGAAAATCACTCAATTTTGAATTTTAACTCAAAAGTCACTCAACTATCAATTGTTCTCTCAGAAAGTCACTCAACCTATTTAATTGATTTTTTAAGTAAAATTTGCTGATTTTATTTAAAATTCAAAATTTAAAAAAATAAAAAAATACCATTTAAACCATTTAATGACCCACCTCACTTGACCTGACCCGTTAAAAATATAATATTGACCCATTTTATTTTACCCATTCTCTTGCCTTATTCCACTCTCTTCTCGGACTCTTTCTCCTCTGGGTTTTTTTTTGGTGGTTCTCCATTGCTGCCTCTTCTTCTTTTAGTTTAGTTTTAATTAGGATATCTCAATTTCTAGTGTAGGAAATTATAGGAATCTAATGCATGGATTTGGACTGGCACAAATAGAGCTTATATGTCAGAAGTCTAGCTCTATTTATTTCTATTTGTATTTTAGAGTATTGTTTCGATATACGAATATTTGTTTGGAAACTAAGGAGTCCCTTTGATTACATCTTCCTCGGCAAATAATTCTCATAGCACTAAAAAGAGGTGATGTGGTCTGAAGAGAGACATGTAAAAGCAAGTTCAATTACTAAGGCTCTATGGAGATTCTGGTTCATATGATTCTCCCAACCAAAAAGCAAATTATTACAAGTTAAGAGTTGAATATGGACAAAGCACATATTTTTATTCTGATTATCAGATTCCTTTAATTTGACTCTTTTAAATCATATTTCTTTAATTTCCTCCATAATATAGAACTTTGAAATTGAGATGCCCTAATTAAAACCTAGCTAAAAGAGGAAGAAGAGGCAGCAATGGAGAACCAGAAGAAGAAAAAAATGCAAAGGAGAATCGGAGAAAGAGTCCGAGAAGAGAGGGAATAAGGTAGGAGAATGGGTAAAATAAAATGGGTCAATATTATATTTTTAACGGGTCGGGTCAAGTGAGACGGTCATTAAATGGTTTAAATGGTATTTTTTATTTTTAAAAATTTTGAATTTTAAATAAAAATATTACATCAACAAATTTTATTTAAAATATCAATTAAATAGGTTGAGTGACTTTCTCAGTGAACAATTGATAGTTGAGTAACTTTTGAGTTAAAATTCAAAGTTGAGTGACTTTCTGAGAGAAGAGTGAATAGTTGAGTGACTTTTGAGTTAAAATACAAAGTTAAGTGACTTTCTAAGAGAAAAATAGATAGTTGAGTGACCATCTGAGATATTAATTCCAACTTGAAGTTGAGTTTTTCAAATTTGAATTTTAACCACTTTACAAGTAAATAATTTTTAATGTAAACTATATGTCCAAATATAATTTTGAGTTTTCTATAAAAATTTTCAACTTGACTTAAAATATGTATTTTTTTCCTCTCAAAATAGCACAAAATTCATGTTCTAACACCTTACTTAATCCCCCTAAAGCTCTTCCAATAATGAATGGAAGTCCCATTAAATTTGGATTTAGACATTGCAGAACTCATTTATGTGAGCGTCACTCACTTTTGATTAAGGATGGAAGGGTCCCAAATTTCTAACCATCCACCACAACCCATACATACTAACAAAACTCACATTTATGCTCAATCAAAATCTGAATTCGTGCACGTAAAACTCATTTTTGTGAGCGACACAAACCTCTAATTAAAAACCAAGAAATATCAATCATTCCACCATGTCCCAATAAAACTCTTCCATTTTCTATCTTCCTCTCTCCAACTATTCATAGGACACTTCCACCCAAAAGAATTTAAAATACATAAAGGAATAATAAGAAATCCAAAAAACGACAAAATAAAGAATACATTGGGGCAGTTGACCCAAATTAAAAAAAAGGCCATAAAACGGAGTCCCCCGACCCGACATAAATCGTAGCGATCCAATTTCCCGGTTTTCCGTGATGGTACGTTACTCCATTTTTTCAATTTCGGATCCATTGATATCTTTGATCGGAAATTAAACTCAACCTCCAAATCCTCCCATGGCGGCAGTCACCGTGGCCGCAGAATGGCAGCTCCTCTACAATCGCTACTACCGGAAACCTGAAATTTACCAGATGCAATGGAAGCACGTCGACCTCACGCGCAACAAAGTCGCCTGCGCTCCTTTCGGTGGTCCAATCGCCGTCATCCGTGACGATGCTAAGATCGTCCAGCTATACGCCGAATCTGCCCTTCGTAAGCTCAGAATTTTCAATTCCGCTGGTGTTCAGATCTCTGAAACAGTCTGGAAGAATCCTGGCGGTCGACTTATCGGTATGTCATGGACTGACGATCAAATTCTAGTTTGTATTACTCAGGATGGTACTGTTTATCGTTATAACATCCATGCCGAGCCTATTGAACCGAATTCTCAGCTTACGTTAGGAGCAGACTGTTTTACTCATAGTGTAGTTGAGTGTGTTTTCTGGGGAAATGGTGTTGTT
Source organism: Solanum etuberosum (assembly GCA_029582245.1). NCBI lineage: Eukaryota > Viridiplantae > Streptophyta > Magnoliopsida > Solanales > Solanaceae > Solanum > Solanum etuberosum. The sequence continues at coordinate 71,847 of JAJONR010001531.1, read as the reverse complement.
TGTATCAATGAGGCGTTTCAGGTTTATTGTATACCTGATTTCAATAATCCAAAACCTGCCAAATTGGCGGATACTGGATTGGAGGATTTTCCTTTATGTATGGCTGTGATTGAACCGCAGTATACTATGTCTGGCAATGTGGAGGTACTGATGGGGGTTGCTGATCATGTGCTGTTGGTGGAAGAGGATGGCGTTCAGGAGGTTGGACTTGGAATTGGGCCTCTACAGAAAATGGTGGTTTCCCAGAATGGGAAGCTTTTGGCATCTTTTACACATGATGGAAGGCTTCTTGTTATGTCCACGGACTTCTCCAGTGTCATTTTCGAGTATCCTTGTGAGGTGGTTTTTATATTCCAATGCTCTAACTAACTGTTTCTACATTATTCTAAGTAAATTCTTCTTGCTCTATATTTTGTAAGTGCTAACCGGAGTGATTTTTATGAAGTCCTACCATATTGTTGCTTATACAGTTTTTCAGATAATATGCTACAGTTGCATTTTTGTTTCTTGTTAATGTAACAAATGCTTTCTGGCCTTTTAGCTCGATTAATATCACATATGTACGCCACCTTCTTTAGTTTCATCATTCGGAATCTTTCTATAAGACAGTGAATCTTTCCTTACCATGTTATTGCTTTTGTGTTTCTAGTCAGCCCTACCCCCTGAGCAGCTAGCTTGGTGTGGAATGGACAGTGTACTACTTTACTGGGATGATATGCTTCTAATGGTGGGTCCTTATGGAGACCCTGTACGCTACTTTTATGATGAACCAGTTCTTCTTATCCCTGAATGTGATGGCGTTAGAATACTCTCCAATATGAGTATGGAATTTCTTCATCGAGTTCCAGATTCAACTGTCTCCATATTTCAGATTGGTAGCACACTACCTGCAGCTTTGCTTTATGATGCCTTAGATCATTTTGACAGGCGGAGTGCCAAGGTAGGCTATATCTTTTGGTATTTACTCTATGAAGTGACAAAGAACCAACTTGCCTATTTCGATCTCCAAATATTGCAGTTGAATGAGCATAGTTAGACTTGTTCATATGTGCATATATTTACATCTTCTAACAAATCTATATCTACTTCTGCATCCAACTTGTTTCCTCTTTTCTTTTGAATCAGCTCCTTGAGGTTCTTCCTTTTAGTCTTTTCTTCTAGGAACACCATCGTTTCAACTTCGTATGTCAGATGTGCATGCTTGGGTATACATAGCAGAGAAAAACTGTTTGAAGTTCACTTTTGGGTGAATTCTAATCTACTAATCACTTATCAGGCTGATGAGAATCTGAGACTGATACGGTCTTCGCTGCCCGAGGCGGTTGAAGCATGTATTGATGCAGCAGGTCATGAATTTGATGTCTCACAGCAACGGACGCTTTTAAGAGCAGCAAGCTACGGCCAAGCCTTTTGCAGGTTGGTCTATTGGCTGAATTGTAGAGATGATATTCTAAAAATTTCTATTTTACTGCTTCCTGAGAAAAAGAGAAATTCCATCTTACCTTTTGCCTCTGGTGTTGGTACATATTCAAACTCTGATGCTGTATATGTTGACAATAGCTATCTAATGCTAGTTTCATATGATCAGAGGAGGGAAAAAAGATCTGTCTCCTGGCTTATGTAGATATTTAGGTTCTTTCCTTGTCTAAATTCATTTTGAGGAGGCAGTGCTTTCTGTGCCTGCATTATTCAGTTAATGTCACTGCACTCATAATTCCTCGCTTATAAGAGGTATCAAAGGATAAGGCATTTCTTGCTATGGCGATCTACTTTCTTTCTGTTCGTAAAACAAGCTAAATGGTGATGGAGTAGTTTTTATAAACAAGCGATGATGGGAACTTTTCAAATTGTATTAACCTGGTAATGTTGTTTTTCCTGTAAGCTACACCAGAGAGATACTAGCAAATGAAAAGTGTCTACATAAACTACTTTGTACTTATTTACTGACCGTTCCTTCAAAAAAAACATATGCATCTGGGCTAGATGTTGATGGCGTCTCTTGAAGATTAATGAATATTTGGCAGTTAAAAAGAGGCTTCCTTCAAACTGAGCTTGGGTCCAGCCCACTGGCAGTGTTGAAATAATAATTCTCTCCCGGTCCGGTTCATTGGAACCACTTTGTTCATCGTATAGCAGAACTGTGTGAACTGGGCGTTTGTTATATCATGAATATATGTTCAACCTTCTTATGGTAACACAATACAATTCACTGAATTCGGAGAGAAGTACAACCTAGGACCATTTCCTTATTAATGCTAGTTCTAGACAGCGTTTTGGACGGTAAAAGGCGACAAGGGTCTGCGTCGCCACAAGGCGAGCGAGCGGCGAGGCAATCGCCTTTTTGAAGTGCGGCACCAATTAATACCAAAAAAATTAAAATATTCAGTTGCACATATAAATAATCAAAATCTCAATAGCAATAACATATTAACAAATATTTCAATTCAAAAACTGAAAATTGATAGTACATACTAAAAGTCTAGAACTTGAATGAGAAAAACAGAACAAAAGTCAAAACAGTGAGAAAAAAATAGAGGTAACAGTAACTCTGAAGAAGAAGAAGAAATATGAAGAAGAAAAGAAGAAATACGTATTGGTTGGACTTTGGAGTCGCCAGAGAAGTCTAGTCTAGTCGACTGGTTGGAATCGCAGTCGCAGTCTAGGAGTGCAACTGTGCAAATTTGGAAAGAAAACCTTAAAATTACCTTTGAACTTTAAAATCCTAAATTGGTCGCCTTTTTAAAAAGAAAATACAAAAGGTCGCGCCTTTCTCGCTTTTGTCACCATTGTTGCCATGGTGTTGCCTTTTGAAGATCGCCTCGCCACAAAGCTAATAGGCGATGAAGGGTCGCCTCGCCTCTCGCCATTGGCGACGAGGCAATGGCCTTTCACAACACTGGTTCTAGATAAGGGGGAACCATAAATACCAATAATCTATATTGTGGAGCAGTGAATGCGATGGCTGTGAGGGGATTGTGTTCCATATGTGAGGTGTGGAATTGTTGAAAAATCAACATGTTTCTCATTTGGGTACATGCCAGAACAACGATGCCATCATAAGGTCTGTGTTTGATGCAGTCAGTCCAAAGTCCTCAATGAAGCTTAAGGACTAAAATTTTTTCCACAGTGTGGGGAGGACGCAACTAAGAAAAGGATTTGTTTGTTTGTTCTTTGTTTTTTTTTCTTTTTTGGGATTTCCATCTTTTTCTTCCTTTGAGTACAAGAGATGAAGGGTCAAGGCCTCAAGGTCGGAGGGGAAGTGGTGTATTTTTGGAGTGTCAATTATGCCTGCGTACTTTAGGACCAATCACTAAACCAAAGGTCAGTTCTCATGGGATTTGTTATCATGAGGAAGTGGCCAGAACTTTACTTTGTTTGCAACTTGAATGCTGAATATGCAGTATGTTGAAATGGATGAAACTAATGGAACAATGGGCCTTTATTTGTTTTTCTATAGACCTTCTCCTAACTTATGAAGCTGTTGGAAAGTTGATCTTATCTAGAGATCATTCTATTCTGATTTCTTCTCTTGTTAATGATATCCAGTTGGCTTTGGCAGCCATTTTCAACGGGACCGCATTCAAGAGATGAGTAAAACTTTACGAGTACTAAATGCTGTACGTCACCCAGATATTGGCATTCCTCTCAGTATTCAACAGTATAAGGTACTGCATACTTCTTTGTTTTAAGTCTAGTTGTGCACTAAATTCTTTGAACTCTTTGTATGGATCTTTTTCTGACATTTCCTCCTGGCAGTTGCTTACACCTGCTGTTCTGATTGCTCGTCTTATTAATGCTCATCGCCACCTTCTTGCACTACAAATATCAGAATATCTTAGTATGAATCAGGTATGCTTTTTTGCAGAAGTTCATATCTCTATCAAGCTTCTTTCTTTTAGATGTGGTCCAATTAAGAAGATATGTCCGTACCTTATTACTACTTTTATAATCTGTAATGGAGTTTAGACCCTAGTTGCTCATATTCATAACATGTCAGTTTATATGATATGTTGGTTGTTTTCCGGAGACCATATAAGATGTCAATCTGTTATTACATTTGTTGAGAATATTATTAACTAATAAAAAATGTGCTCTCATCTAAAAGCTTAAGCTATTAGAGAGAGCACACTTTTTACTAGTTAATGATATTCTCAACATTCCCCTTCACGTGCGGGCCTGATTCTTTTTCATGGCCACGTGGAGATTCTTTTTAATTTGGGTGGTGGTGAAATTTGATCTCCTCTGCATGCTCTGATATCATGTTGAAGTGTGTGACCATCTCATCTAAAAGCTTAAGCTATTAGAGAGAACACACTTTTTATTAGTTAATGATATTCTCAACAACATTGTTTCTTATGTGTGTAATCTACTGTCTTCTCTCAAATATATTGGATTTTAAGAGGCATTTCCCTGAACTTGTATGTTTGCATGGCGAAATGATTTGATGGGCCCTTGTACTTGTATGAGTTTGTATTTTGAACCCTTCTACTTGACTTTTGTCAACTGAACCCTTAAACTCAATTAAAATGAGACTTTTAAACCCCTTCAACCATGTGTGTAGTTCACTCTCCCTTACATAAATGACATGTCATATCCATGTCAGATATAATAATGCCATGCCATAATTATTGTATAAACATTTTTAAATTATTAACCAAAAATGTTATTCAATAAAAGCAGTGTTATCAAAGGCGAAAAACGCAAATAAAGCATGGGTTTAATGAAAAAAGGCGCAAAGGGAGAAAAACATACAAATATATATGTTTAGTCCAAGACTAATAATTAAAAACATGAATGACAAATATATGACCAAAGAAATTGAATTTTTTTTATGATAAAGTGAAATATCAATTATTTAGTTTCACTTCTTCATAAAAGGCTCATTGGCAAGAAGAAGTTTGCCTTAGAACCTTGATGACGACACTGAAGCACACATAAAGCGAGGTGAAGCGCTTAACACGTTTTGAGCCTCGCTTCAGGACTTAAGCGCGCCTTTGATAACACTGAATAAAAGACAAAAATAATAAATTTTCTATTTACAAAAATAAAATAAAATAGTTACTTCTCTCACCTTTCCTCCACCTCCCTCAACCCACAACCACCATTAACACCATCTTAAATTCTCCTTAATTTTTTTCTTCTTCAGGACCGTCATTTCCTATAGCCGTGACCATGCTCTTCAAGTTCTTAAAAATCATAATTCGATTTTTTCTCGAAGTTTTCAACATTCGTAACTATTAATTCGTATTCTTTTTAAAAACATTTACATATACTATTTGAACCACCGTAAATTTCTTTTCTCCAGTAATGCCAATAAATCACCATTAAAATATCTCAACAGATCAAAATATTTGTACAGAATTTTACATAGCACATTTCACATAATTTGACAAAGACATTCAACAATCACTTTTCATCCTTCAAGACTATTGAATCTTTGTCACCTTATGGATTGTAAATAACCCAGAAAAATGGAAAGAAAAACAGATTTACCATAACAACACATTTTTGTTTCTCTAGGAAGAAAGAAATATAAAAAAAAAGGAAAGAGAAAAAAGAAATTGGAGAGGGCTGGGAAGGGGAGGAAAAAAAAAGAAATGGGGATCTGATGGGGATGAAGGTAAAGGTTATTAGAGAGAAAGAGAAATGAGTCCGGAGCCAAAAGGGCAAGAAAATTGGCCAAAAATTCCAAAAGGGCAACAAAATTGAGTTGAGAATCAAAAGGGCAACTTTTCTTAACGCCGTTTAAATCAGGTTTAATGGAGTAAGGTGCGAACTCCTATGCACCTTTCAAGGCGCGAGCTGTCTGCGTTTTGCGGCTGTGCCTTGTAAGGCGCATAGGATTTGCGCCTTGTACTTTACATAATAAAAAAAAATTGATTAAAAACTTTAGCATGTAAAGTTTATTAAAAAGTTTTGATTAAATTTTTTGATTAAAAACATTTATTATATGTATTCAATAAAATACTTTATTTTAACAATTGGAATTATGCTCGAATATCTCCTAATCTAGAACCACCACTTGCTCTCTTATTCAGGTTTCCTTCTTGCTGCTGTAACCGTAAATATTTACACGTGTTTGATTTTTATACTAAAAAATATATATAAAGTATTTTTTATTTATGATTTTTAAGTGGCACGTAAAGAGAAAAAATGGACAAATAATATGAGACGGAGTCAGAAGAAGTAATTAAAATATAAAGAACACTGTAAAAACAAATAAATATGTAATTTGTAAATTACATCACATAAATTTAGATTTATTCTCCTATGTAATTCGTAGAAGGATTTAGTTCAATCTTAATTTGTGGAGTACTGAATTCCCTGCATGGAGTATTCCGTCATATTCCTTCGAATTTCCATAAATCCTCCCAACTAATAAATGTTAAAATATTTATACCATAAACCAAAAAGATTTATCGACCGTAGGATCAAAATCTAACGGCTTATATCCAAAATTAGTTGAGGATGTTGTAAGAACAAAACCAAGTGACTATAGGAATTTGCGTGGCTTTGACCATTTATAATATTAAGTTTGTGGCAAACTTGATTTTATTGAATATATATAATAATTCAAAAATGATTTTATTCAAAAATTCAAAATAAATGATTTTATTGAATACATATAATAAATGTTTTTAATCAATTTTTTTTAATAAACTTGACATGCAAAAGTTTATAATCAATTTTTTTTTTTATTATGTAAAGGACAAGGCGCAGCCGCAAAACGCAGACAGCTCGCGCCTTGTAAGGCGCATAGGAGTTCGCGCCTTACTCCATTAAACCTGATTTAGACGGCGTTAAGAAAAGTTGCCCTTTTGGTTCTCAACTCAATTTAGTTGCTCTTTTGGAGTTTTTGGCCAATTTTCTTGCCCTTTTGGCTACGGACTCAAAGAGAAATGGGGTGGGCTGGGAGGGAAAGAAGAAAGAAGTGAAAAAAAGTTATTTTCAATGTTCTTTTATTTTTGGTATTTTTTATTAAAAAAACATTATTTTTAGTCTTAATTTTTAGTTTACGCTCTTCTACGCGTGAAATCACTTATTGGTGCCAACTCAATAACTTAATTGCCACATAAGCTTGGTCAATGGTCAGAAGGGCTTAAAATATTAAATTTCATTGACTTTAAGGGTTCAGTTGACAAAGAGTCAAAAAAAAAGGGTCCAGAATACAAACTCGACCATTTCGCCTTTTTGCATCAATTAAAACTGACTCAAAGTGAACTTCCAAAAGTCAAAGGGAAAGAAATGATGTATCCGGATGGATTCTGAAATTCTTACATGTTAGCTTATATTGATTTCCGTATCAAAATGGTAGCTTATAATGTTGTTTTTGCATATGTGTATAGGAGGTTGTAGTCATGCACTGGGCATCTACAAAGATAACAGCATCGGCGGCAATCCCTGATGCCACTCTTCTAGAGATGTTAATTGATAAGGTTTGTGTTTGGAACAAGCTGTCCAACATCAATTATTGTAGTGCAAAATCTCATGTAAATTTTTGGTATGTCAGCTGAAGATATGCAAGGGAATATCTTATGCTGCAGTTGCTGCTCATGCGGATAAGAATGGCCGTCGGAAGTTAGCTGCCATGCTTGTTGAACATGAGCCACGTTCATCTAAGCAGGTTTGTTAATTCTTTTAAATGCCTTTTGTCTTTCTATTAATATCCTTTTTTTGGAACTCTCTTTCATGTTTTCTAATGTAGACTAGAACTTCTTCTCTCTCAATGATAGATGTTGTCATCTAAGGGAACTTCTTTGTTCTTGGCTGGCTTTAATCTGTTGATTGGATTTCTGTGACCAAAATGTACGACATGGTTAGCTTTCATTAGCTTGTGGTGTACTAACTATGTTATTCCTCTAGGTTCCTCTCTTGCTAAGCATTGGAGAAGAGGATACTGCTCTAATGAAGTCAACTGAAAGTGGTGATACTGATTTGGTTTATCTTGTCCTCTTCCATATCTGGCAGAAGGTACATATAAACACCGGTCTGGAGTAGATTTTCTTGTAAAATATATATCCTAAGTCCTTTTTTTCCCTTTCTAAACAACTAGTTAGTTCAGTTGTTATTAATAACCACATGCTTTTTGACCCCAGAGACCAGCTTTGGATTTCTTTGGGACAATACAGGCCAGACCTCTAGCTCGTGATTTGTTTGTTAATTATGCACGGTATGAGAACTTTTAAATTGTTCATAACTTCAAGAGCAGTTTGATTAACCTTCTGAACACTTTTCCTTCTTCCCAACCTCAAGGCATTACAAGCATGAATTTTTGAAGGACTTTTTCCTATCTACGGGGCAACTTCAGGTTGGTTTGTGTGGAACTACAACTTATTTTTCCACCTTTCTTCTGACTATCTTGCTCCTGATTTTTAGAAATTTAGAACTGTTTATGCCATATTGAATCTCATCCTAGTGATATTGAATATCTGTTTCTGTGACCATTTTGTTGTTCTAGTGGAGGTTCTTTGTATATGAAGGAATTAGTTTCTTTAATCTGTTGATCTTTTTCCAGGTTCTCCTTATTTTATTTTTTTCGGGCAACATTTCACTCATTATTCTCTGGAAACAAACAGAAGGGAATGATTTCGATGTATTGCACGTTTATCATATTTATTTTCTTTAGTTCACCTTGTTTCTCTTACCCCTCCATTGATATATCTTAGTAGATGGAATTTGGTAAAATAACATTCTAGGAATTCTACCCATAAAAAATAATATGTTCTAGGAACTATTTATCAATTTTTAATTTGCATATTGTTGCTCATATCCTTCCATTTATATTTCTTAGTAGATGGAATTTGGTAAAAGAATATTATAGGAGCTATTTACCAATAATTTTTTTTGTAGGAGATTCTAACAATTTTTCAATTTGCCTACTTCTGGAATCCCGTGTAATTGCTCTATAATCCTGTCTGCTGTATCTTTTTTTTAGCTTAAATTGTCAAGACATGTAAATTTTGCTGCTAAGGGCTAGTATTATACAGTTCATGATGATTCTCTCTACTTTTCTCTCTATTCAACTTTCTCTATCTGACAAAGTTTCAATGTTGTAGGATGTAGCTTTTCTGTTATGGAAAGAGTCATGGGAATTGTCTAAGAATCCCATGGCTAGCAAAGGATCTCCACTTCATGGTCCAAGAATAAAACTCATTGAGAAGGCCCAGCATCTATTTGTAGAAACAAAGGAATATGTTTTTGAATCAAAAGCTGCTGAAGAGCATGCAAAATTGTTAAGGTGCCATTGCCTTCAGTATTAGTTATCAAGTCATTGAGTTGATGATTCAGTGGAGCTGTTTCATTATTTCTTTTGCTTGCTCTTACTTCTCATTTTTTTGTTCCTGCTTGTTGTCTTGAGTTGATGGTCCATTCAATTGCTTCTTCTGAGTGATGCTGAGTGTGCATTAGGCTTAGATTTAGGCACCAGATAACATTTCTAACCAGTGAGAGAAGCCTTTCTATCATATTAGTCTAGTGTGCTAGCTGCAGTAAAAAATACAAAGCTAAATTAGATGAGAGTTTCAGAATAGTTGCTGCTACAAGTCAAACAATCTTAACTTTAATATTATCCACTATATGTGTATCTCATCTCTGTGGTTCAATATATCCCTACTTTTCTTGGATCATATGAGGTGTATTATGACTTCCCAATTTTTATTTAGACTTTCCATAATTTCTTTTTGAGGGATAAGTTTTTCTGCATATATTTATAGAACTTAAGTCTATTTTATGTCAAGGTGCTAGAATGGTTTTTCTGGAATTATACATAAATACCAGAGTTTAGAGTTTAGAGGAGACTTCGCAATGGATCAGGAGATGATTTAAATCTCCCAAGTCTCACTAAGGGAGAGTCCCCAGTAAAGCCTTTCATTTTCTTCCCAAGTTTTAGCAGCCAAGGATAGTACCCCAGCTGTTATAGAATAACCATGTCAATTAAGTTCTGAGTTTCATCAAGTACTACTCAGCAAGAAACAGATGATTATTTATGCGCCATGATAATTTTATTGTTGCAACAATGTTCTTTGACAATTAGAGTGACAAACTTCCAGAATAGTCTCGTCCTTCTGCAACCTTTCTAGTTTATTCGACTTCTTTTTCCCTTTTTTCGTAGTTTCTGACATTTATGATTTTTCTTGTAATTATTTTTCGGAAGTGCATAGAAATCTAGCAGATTACTAGCACAAAAATGTTAACTCAGAATGCATCTCTCTCTCTCTCTCTCTCTCCTGTCTGTTTCTCTTTCTATTTTCTTAGTTACCATTCTTTTCTGCTTAACTTCTATTTAAATGTCGTATCATTCATATATTGATATAGGATGCAACATGAGTTTGAGGTGACTACAAAACAGGCCATCTTTATGGATTCAAGTATAAGTGATACAATTCGTACATGCATTGTGCTGGGTAACCATCGTGCTGCCAATAAAGTCAAAACAGAATTTAAGGTCTGTACCATCTCTTTTGGCTCACAGTGATGATGTACTTCTATTTCTCTGTCTTACTAGCGATTTCTGCATCCTCTTTTAGGTATATGAGGGTTCAACTTCTGGATTTATCCAATTTAAAGTCCCCTTAATTTTAATTTTCTTGGATGATTCAGGTATCTGAAAAGCGATGGTATTGGCTTAAAGTTTTTGCTCTGGCAACAATTAGGGATTGGGATGCCTTGGAAAAGTTTTCAAAGGAAAAAAGGCCACCAATTGGTAAGTCCCCTCAGTAGCTTAACAGGAGGAAATCATCGACTTCCCCTATTATTTCAACAGAATATCTATAAATGCATTTCCCCTGTGATATTTGTAATATAATCTGGATATTTATTAATTCTCTTGATTGTTATGATGGATTGTTTTTAGGATATTAATGTTAAGTTTAATTCAAGTAGGTTTACTTTGGTTTTGCATTCCAAGGAGCAGGAAATTAGATTGAACTGTTAGAACTTGAATTAGAAAATGTTGTATGCGATACATATTAGGGGTATGACACCTGATATAGGGTTTCTGCAAGTGTGTCCCCCATATTAATAGAGGTTTACTATAAACCCTAAGGCGTCTACAAAAGTGGCTTTCCCTGCACAACTGCTGTATGTAATGCTGCCCCTTTGGATATCTTAAAATTCTTTGCTTCTTTTAACCCCTACTGAATTTGTTCAGTTCTTGAGGTTGAAAAAGTTAATTTCTGAAGTAGCCTTCACTTAGAGTGACATTTTAGTTAGTTTGAGCTACACTTCCTCTTGAATGGCTTGATATGCTTTATTATGTTTTTTTGGTCAAACTAGATTTTGTTGTAGCCATGGTGATCTAGCTTTATTCTCTTCTTTTTTTCGTCAACAAGTCCAATGTGAAATGTATTTCTGCTTCTTGTGACTGCCACTGAAAGAAGCACCTTGGACTTTGTTAGAATATGAATATGTTTATACAATCCTATTAGAATAAGAATAGGTTTATACAATCTTAGTAGAATAGGAATAGGTTTATACAATCCTATTTAGAATAGAATAGGAATAGAAATAGAAATAGGAATAGAAAATAGTATCCTACTTGGTAAAGGATTGTATTGTAGTGTCTATAAATAGGGTCTCAATGTAATAATGTAGACACAACAACAATTCAATAATATTCTTTTCTTATATTTCGCACATGGTATCAGAGCCTCTACGATCTTGGTAAACAATCAAAGAGCTTCCACAGCCGGCGGGCGGCTATTATCCATATATGCTGCCCGTCCGGCCAATGATTATGTTAGCAAAAGTTGGGTCACCGTGTATCTTTCTGGTGACTATTTTCTCATATCTAATTTGTGTAGCACCGTGCCATCATTCCGGTGACTACTTTCTTATATCTAATTTGTGTAGCACCGTGCCATCATACCGGTGACTACTTTTTCATATTTAATTTGTGTAGCACCGTGCGATCTTTCCGGTGACTACTTTTTCATATCTGGTTTGTGTAGCACTATGCCATCATTCCAGTGACTACTTTTTCATATATAATTTGTGTAGCACCGTGCCATCCTTCCGGTGACTACCTTTTTTTGCATATCTGATTTGCGTAGCACCGTGCATCTTTCCGGACTACTTTTCATATTTAATTTGTGTAGTACCGTGGATTTTTTCGAACTATTTTCTCATATCTGAGTTGCATAGCATCATGTGTTTTTCAGTGACTCCTCAGATTTGATTTGCATAGTTCCATTCGTCTTTCCGGTGACTCCTCAAATCTGATTTGCGTAGGGTTGTGCCATCATTCCAACCCTACCCGTATAATTTTTCTTTTTCAGTAGGGTCGTGCCATCATTCCGACCCTACCCATATTATTTCTCTTTTTCAATAGGGTCGTGCCATCAATCCGACCTTTCCTATATAATTTCTATTTTCTAGTTGGGTCGTGCCATCATTCCGACCCTACCCATATAATTTTATTTCTTAGATTGTGATGACTTTTAGCCATCAAATCTAATACTCCGGTGTATGAGCATGTTCCGGCCAATTTTTCGGTGACTTTCTTGTTTAATATCGGCTCATCTATTGATTCCAACATGATACATATACTTTATACTATATTTTGAGCACTTTGTTGCTCAGGGGGAGTTTAGTAGCCTTGTATGTCGATTATGTGAGTCACTCTATGGTCTGAAATAGTCTTTGCAAGTTTGGTTTGGGATGTTCAACACTGTAATTTTATCACTCTGTGTTTTATCGGTATTATGCATCAAATTCAGTATTTCATGAGAAGATTAAGCACATTGAGATTGACTGACATTATGCATCAAAACCAGTATTTAATGAGAAGTCAAGCACATTGTCGGCATTATGCATCAAATTCAGTATTTCATGAGAAGATTAAGCACATTGAGATTGACTGACATTATGCATCAAATCCAGTATTTAATGAGAAGACAAGCACATTGAGATTGACTGTCAATTTTGTGAAGTGGACTGATCAACTTGCAGATATCTCACCAAGCCCCTCATCGGTCCTCGTGTTAATTACATTTGTAACAAGCTAGGTACATGAATTGTATGCACTAGCTTGAGGGGGAGTGTTAGAATATGAATATGTTTATACAATCCTATTAGAATAAGAATAGGTTTATACAATCCTAGTAGAATAGGAATAGGTTTATACAATCCTATTTAGAATAGAATATGAATAGAAATAGGAATAGAAAATAGTATCCTACTTGGTAAAAGATTGTATTGTAGTGTCTATAAATAGGGTCTCAATGTAATAATGTAGACACAACAACAATTCAATAATATTCTTTTCTTATATTTCTCACAGACTTGTTCATAGACATTCCAAGCAAGTCCTTTTTTGACCATATACTATATGCCAACGAAGGCTAATGGATATCTTATAGTCATCCCTTTTTCTCCTGTTTTTTCTCTTCTAGGTTACCGCCCATTTGTCGAAGCGTGTGTTGATGCAGATGAGAAAGGTGAAGCACTAAAGTACATACCAAAGCTGACTGATCCTCGTGAAAGAGCAGAGGTTAGTGTTGTATATGTTATGATATTTCCACATTTAGTCACAGACATGACATGTTTGAGTTTTGAACTTTACCCACATGTGGTCACTATCCCTACTGAAATGATTTTGCTAACAAATGAATTTACTATAGAAAAAGTAGTTACTCCCTTTTCTTTTCACCTATGCTTGTGAAAAGCTTGGGTACTTATATCTTTACTGGCTAGAAAAAGCATTTAGCCTTATGCCTCTAAAATGCTTTGCATTAGTCCAAAATGATTGTGCATTTCCGTTTTGTAGCAATAAATGAAAGAATACCTTTATTGCTTTGTACAGAAACCCAGAAAGACATACAAATCTATACTGTACCTTTGTTGGTTCACAGTCGTCAGGCAGTATTATGTCACTAGTTCAAATCCTGACTTGTGAACCAAGCTTGGTATTTAAGCATAGAGTAGTTGAGGGACTCGCCCTTTATCGGCGCAGTTTTTTCTTCTTTGTACATCGGCTTAGTTTCAAAGTTGGAAACAACAGGGTTCCTGGTTGAAGATAAGAGGAAGGTACTTTCGTCTGTTTATTTCAATAAGCAAGTACGGGATAGACTGGATATCAGAAGGATGCATATCTTAAGATATCTGCATTCACTTTTTAATGTAATATTCTGGATCACAGTCTGGTTGATTTTAGTCTGTGTCGTATCATAAGTGCATTCATTTTCCACCCTAAAAGGAAGAGAGGAAGAGTAAACTGATTCTGAAGTGTCAATAGACGTAGGATTAGATAGTCAACAGTAAAGGTGCATTTGCTGTATCAATTAAGGTGATGTGTCATGCTTATGAGATCTGTGAATCATTAACAGGCTTATGCTCAAATTGGAATGGCCAAGGAGGCTGCTGATGCTGCTACTCAGGCTAAAGATAATGAATTACTTGGGAGGTTGAAGCAGACTTTTTCTCAAAATGCAGCCGCTTCATCAATTTTTGACACACTGCGAGATCGGTTATCCTTCCCAAGTGTTTCTTGAAGCCAGCCATCTCCTTGCTCCCCTCCCTTTGGTGTGAAGCCTGTTGTTGTTATGTATCTTCTAAATTAAAATTGATTGAGGATTGGTACCGTTGGAGTAATGCTGTTCCACAGCACGATAAAAGAAGCCCTCGGAACCTGTCCGCTGCCATATCCTCTCTCCTTACCTGTTTTTTCTATGTATCCGTGGCGTTTGAGGTTGTGGTAATGTTTGAATCCAGCAATGATTCCTTGTGTGTTGTTCTACCCCCTGTAAATAGCCTGGCTGGAAATGATATATGGAAGCATGTGCTGATGTTTCTCCCTGAATTGGTAATAGAATTCATCTGAGCTCTAACCTTTCCATGGTTTGTAGTTTCCATTTTTATGTGACTGAGTGATGAACTATCCACGGCAACTGTTCCAAAATAAACTTGACTCTACCTGCTGGTATTATTGCTCATTTGGATTGTTTTATCCTCTGTACATTCCGGAATACTTTGCTGGTTCGGAGAATAATTACTCGGGAACTAGTAAATTGAGAGATTTTGGGAGACTTTATAACGACTTGCTATTTAAAGTTAGTATCAAGTGATTGATAGTTTGATACTGAGTGGACAATTCATATTGTGCTTGTGTATCTGTACTGAATGATTTGATGAGTATCTAATTTCTGTGTTTTAATTTGTGTTTTTGACGCCTCAATTTACGTAAATATAGTTCATAGTCCCAGCTTAATACGAGTTCTTTTTCAAGTTTGCATATTAGGTTGGATTGCATATGTGAAGCAGTTTGAAATATGTATGGTAAAAGTACTATTTGATGGTAAGTAGTAATGTTGTGTCATAGGAATCAAATACCAGTGCTGATTATACAACTGGTTATCTTAATCAATTATCTAGTATCCTTTATAATTTATCAGAAATATCTTGGAAATTTGAAATACCGGGTATGAGGAGGTGTAAGAGGTTAGCTATAGTGAGTTCGAGAAGTAGAGTAGGTTTATCTAGCTTCTTTTTTTTTTATCATTATCGTTTTTATAATTATCTTATTTTATGATTCTATTGTCTCTCACTGGCTTTTGTTGTCATCGTATAATTTGTTGTCGGTGCTATTTCATTAGCATAATACATAAATATGTTCTTTAAATTGGTCTTAATTCACATTTATGTCTTTCAACTTTGGTGTGCATAAGTAGACACTTAAACTTGTATAAAAATGAATAAATAGACGAACACGTCCTATGTGGCCTCCCACATGATAATTTTATTTCTACGTGGTGTCCTGTGTGTATTATTTCATGTAGGATTCATGTGTATTTGTTCAACTTTATAAAAGCTAAAGTGCTCACTTGTACAAACCAAAAAATGTTAGACATAAATATGAAATGAGACCCAAGTTAAAGGGCATATTCATGTATAGCATAATACATAAACATGATCTTTAACTTGGCGTCAACTGGCAACTATGATCTTTAACTTTGGATGTGCACAAGTAGACATTTAAACTTGTATAAAATTGAACAAATAGACACATTCGTCCTACATGGCACCCAATATAGCAATTTTACGTCCTACGTGTATTATGTCATGTAGGACACGTGTGTCTACTTGTTCAATTTTATATAAGTTTAAGTGCCTACTTGTGCACACTCAAAGTTGGAGGACATAGTTGTTCGCTAAAGTCAAGTTAAGAGTCATGTTTATGTATTATGCCCTATTTCATTCTCCATTGTTTTTCGTATGAGTTCTATATTTGCTTTATATGCATGATTCTTGATATGTTTTACTTTCTACTAATGATTTGTAACAAAAATCTGTTTTTGGGGTGCAACAAGAGTTTGTATTCTCAAATGATATCAGAAGGATTTGCATGTATTGTGAAAATTCTGTTTTCTCTATGATTAATATTTTCTTTTGAATTTAAAAAGATTTTCAAATCTCATAATTTACGATCAATCCATTCAACATTTTCTTTTTTAGAGGGTAATTTTTCTCATCTTAATTTAAATCGAGGGTTTATCGAAAAACTAATACTCTAGAAAATGTGAATTCATTAAAAATGAGAGTGTACCACATTCGTAGGTATCCTATTCCACTAATATTTTTTTCTCCATTCAACAGAACTAATTAAAGTCGAACCTTTTTAATTAATTAGGTTTTTATGTTTGGAAGAAGTTAGAGGTTGTCAGTTCTCTATATGTCCCCAGTTAAAGATCATAGTTTGTGCTAATTAAGGATAATTAATTTTTCATCTAATTTTTGTTGGCAAGTCCACATCCCTTCTAGTAGAAAAAAATACTCAACAACTTTGCATGTCCAGACACAATATTATATATTAATGGTGAGAAAATGATCTCCTTCACAACTGGCACCACAGCAAAAAGTCATCGTGGACATGAGAAAACTTAGAAAAAGTATAGAAGAGTTGTAAAAAATTAATATACTCTTTGACTTCTTTTTTGGTTTCTCACTCTGTAAAGTATTAGTATATATTGAAGCTCTGATTAATTTGAATTGACATTGCATAAGTCTCATTTAAAGGTGAACCGCTCCCTAATAAAAGAAACTTCTTATCTAGAAGTTGAACTCGATAACTCTGATTAAGGGTAGACTATACTCCTATTTTTATACAAGAAGTCAGCATGGGTGACTTTTTACCGCTAAATTAATTTCTCATTTAACTACTGATTGATTTGTCCTAAGTACTAATTAATGAGACAAATTGTCATTAGTTAATTAACCAATGTCCTTTGATTGTGATATATTCATTTACGTTTAATGACGTAATGCCATGACGGCTGTCTGAATAATATTCCTGGAAACAAATAATGTAAGATTTTTCCACTGTGATTTGAGTATAAATACATGGACCAAATCAATTAAAATTGTAACCTCACAAGTCACAACCTTAGAAGTGTCAAAGTTTTAAGAAAGAGAGAAACAATGAAGGTATGTACTTTTATATATCTTTTCTTTATAGTCCATCGACCGTATAATTATAAGTAGGTCAAATTAATTTATAAGTATATGATTCAAAAGTGCTTATAAGCGAAAAATCATAAGTTTGTTATCTCTAACTTGTGGTTTTACAACTTGTAAGCATTTTTAATTTGATCAACTCTTTTAGTTATCTCTCTATTTTGTTTTCGTTATTTGTCCATAAACATACATTTAAATTTTATATATATATATATTCAACACCTTTATCTAAACATACAACTGTTTAATTATAAAATTGGCTTCTAACACCTTAAAATGTGCTTTTTAGTACTACTTAATTGTTTGTATTCGTTATTTTTTATCAGCTAACTCAAACCAACGATTAATTAGTATAATTACTGATAATTTGTAATTAAATGCAGATAAAGGTAGTTGTTGATGTGTCTGTGAATGGATGTCAACCTCGACCAAATTTGAAGAGTTGTATTTTAGGGTGGTTGAAGCCAATGGTACCTTGCTTATTTAAACAAACTACTTGCAAAAATAAAGTTATGACCATTGCAGCAACTTTACCAGGTACGTATAATAACATTATATCAAAACCTTTATACATACGTAGATTATTGTATAATAAGTATACATAATTTATTATAACATTGTATACATGTTTTGTAAACTAGACAGTCCAAAAATATTGGAACACAATTATTTCACACGTCACTTAACATTAGAGACTTGCTCGCTATAATAGTAAAGTCAAAGAAGTATTGTTATAGTGGATAAAATTTAGTGATCATACGATATGATGAAATAAAGAGTGTGGTAGATATAATTAACTAGACATGACATGATTTATTCATGTTTGCAGGAGTGGAGAAAGTAAGTTTAGAAGAAGAAAAGAACTTGCTGACAGTGATAGGAGAGGGAATAGATGCAGTGGAGCTGGTTAATATAATTAGGAAAAAAGTGGGATTTGCTAAAATAGTGAACCAAGGTCCAGAGCCAGTTGAGAAAAAAGAAGAAAAAAAAGAAGACAAAAAAGATGAAGTAGTGGTTAATTCATGTAATTGTCATAGTTATTATAATAATAGGATAATTCCTAGGGTTGAAATGTGGGAAGTTAATCCTTATAATAACTACACATGTTTTCCATTTTGATGGTGATGCCTCTTTGAGGAAAAATAAGTAGAATTATATATACTACTCTTTTTGTTTCTTTTCATGTAATATTTATTGTAATACTATATTATTATTTGGAGAGTTAAACAAGTTTTTCGTTCAATTCTGTTTCGTTATCGAATTAATTAGATAAGGATTAGTTTCTTTTGTTTGTACTTATTCTTCTTGAGGATTTTTATTTTTATTATTAAGAAAAGGTTGTAGTTTAATTAGTGGTAAGAAAATAATAACTTATACTTCCTCCGTCCCAATTTATATGTAGTAACTAGTAGTTTAACTTGACACGAAGTTTTAAGAAAAAAGGAAAGAAAAACCTTTGAAATTTATAGTCTCAAACAAGTCATTGGTGTTTGAAATGTCATCTTTCAAGAACTGACTGAAAATGACATATAATTAAAATTTTAAAAAAATACCTTTTTATATAATTTCTAAATACATAAATTTTACTTTAAAAAGATCTTAAAGACTTTGATGATTAAATTCACACCAAAAATAAAATTTTTCATTGCTCTGAATTGCATCACATAAATATATTAAAGTGGAATGGGTGGAGTAGTATATTATCATTAATAAATTTGAATGCGCTTTCTACGATCATAAGAAAATATAGTTTTGGTGACTTAAGAAAATATGTGAATGGATAAGAGTACACATATGTTTTTGTTTTGTTAGACAATTTTATGGTGTGGAGTGGCACTTTCAAAATCCAAATAATTAAAAATAGAGAAAATTGAGATAAAATTGTTAATATTATTCTTTTTAAATTAAAAAATTAAAGATAATAGTGACATATAAAATATATAAATGAAAATGAGAAAAGTATTAGTCGTCGCTAGGAGAGTCATGTCAATTTAGTGTTAACATATGACAAATTATATAATTATTATTTATTAGTACAAGGTTAAAAAAACTAATAATTCCTATTTTTATTTGGTCCAGCCTACGAGTCGTCTTTGAATTATTCAAACGGGGGCTTAATTTTAGGACCATTATATATTTATTTAGGAAGTCTCCGTTTATTTTTCATTAAAAATAGATATTCATTTTTACTTATTCAGTTTAGAAAATTAAAACATAATTTACTATTTTATACTTATCTTTATCTTTGTTATTATGTACTCCTATTAGGTATGGCAAAGTCGAATGGTAACTTTTTTCACATCAATAATTAGTGAAGACAAAGTTTAACTAAAAAAAAGTACACTTATTCATTTTTCAACATTTAAATTACTTACAAATATGAACGGAGGGAATATTTGATATGGAAAAGAAGAAGAAAACCTAATTAACACGTAAAATTTTGTGTTTGAAAACTTTCCTTTTTGTTTACTTTTCAAAAGATCATGGCTTACTAATCTCCTCTAGAAAATTTCCAAGTATTTCTAATCCAATGTTTCAGTAAAATTACCATGAAATTATTGACTTGACTTTGCAATAAATATATGTGAGAAAGTAGTTCTACAGTCTTGATTCGACCTAATTTATGATTTTGTCTACACAATTTTAGCAATTTGTCCAAGAAGAAGAACTTAAGTGCCCAAAAAAAGGAGATCAAATTGACCACTCATCACCAGGTATGTAATACTTAGAGTTATCGCAACCTTACTCATAAATTATAGCGTAAAAGATCTTTACGCTATCACATGTCAATGTTTATAATTTAAACCCTAAACGATATACAAAGACTTTCATTTACACACCATCTATATACACAGTGTATTTGTCTATGATTGAAAAGAGAAAAATTTCAACAAGGTATAGAGAGAGATGTTAAAAGACCATGTAATTATTTGGTTAAGAAAATCTAAATATTCATTATTTAACAAAATAATGTTTTGAAATGTACAAGTAATATTGGGCCCATAACTATAAGGTGAGCCTAGTCAAGCTTCAAGTCATACTTTAGTATCCTTAAATCAAAGGATAAAGAAAGAGATAACTATGTGTTACAAATTTAAAACTTTTTATTAATATATAGTAATTAATTATATACTTGTATTCTATATGTATAACACTTTGAATTATAATAATGAACTAATACCTTGTTTTTGCTTCCATCATTGTTTGAACATGAAGTTTAAAATGATTATCTCCCTCATCATTCTTTGATCGTATTTTGACCATTAATGATGCTAACATCCTCTTAAGGAATCTTTATATTTTATAAATAAAAGTATATTAAATAATATGTGATACAAATCTTTATATTTTATAAATAAAAGTATATTAAATAATACTCTCTCCGTTCATTTTTAATTGTCATGATTTCTTTTTTTAGAGTCAAACTATAAGAACTTTGACCAACATTTTACGATATACTTTTTCAATATATTGATATGCAAAAAATTCTAATTGGGATTTGCAACCACGCCCTTTCGGACCAAAACCTTAATCTGGCGCCTTAGACCAACTCGGCCATCTCAACAATGATTTCTTATGTTTATTTATTTTCGTTAGATTTATCATTTAATTATTCAATCTTCATTTTGGGATCTATTAGATATTGACTTAGAAAATATCAACATATGAAAAGACAATAAACACTTGATACGGGGAAAAGAGGAACACATTACATATTTTATTTTTGAAAATTTTCCTTTTTGCGTACTTTTCAAAAATCAGGACGATTATTAATCTTCAGATGAATTTTCTCAAGATACTTAAGAGTAATATCATTAATTCCACAAAAAAGGCTTATTCTTCTAGTGCATGATATTACAAAATGTCATGAAAATAATATAATATATTCTTAACGTAACGATATATTCATTAAAATAATTCTAACACAATATAATATAACATGAGATATGTAAAAATGATATGTAACAACCTTGAAGGAATAATTACGCTTAATCATGATTTCTTTAGCTTGTTTAAATCTACTTATTAAAGCATGACTTGAAACTTGACTAGGCTCATGTTATACATTTGTCTTGTTCAATAATGAATATATAGAATTCTTAACTTTAATTGTAATATATATTTCACACGAGAAATACTATTCAAATCTGGTGCGTAAAATTTCCACCGATTCAATAGTAATATTCTTGATTTGTCCGTTCTAGGTATAATAATAACTCATGAGAACATGAGAGGTCACTAATCAATGACTATAGTTAGTAGATTAATGATATCGTAGAACTTAGAAGACACGTTATTATAATAAAATGACAAGGAACCTACTTTAATTTAATCTTATTGCCAATGGCTACCACCTTAATTATTCTATAGTTAGTATAATAAAATAGTAATAATAATGAAGTATTTAACCCTTCTGATAGTTGATTGCATCATATTTTGGATATGAATTCTTTCAATGATCTGATCTTGTATTGTTAATTAATTAATCTGCATGATATCATCAACCTTATTTGATCATTAATATGCTAAACATCCTTTCTAGAAATCTTAATTATTTTAAATTTTATATTCAAATTTAATTAGTACTCCAGTCTTCTGGTTGACTCGTTTGGTTAACAACTAATCAAGAAATACATTTTTTCCAAAAAGTTAATTGTCTTTTCTGATTTTTTGTATTTAAAAACAAAAAGTAGTTACGCTTCTACTTTTCTTCACATTTTTGCCAAATTAGCACAAGCTCTTTAATTTTTGGAAAGCCACTCAAAGTTCATATAATATAAAAAACATAAAGTGTGACCCACTTTTATGAAATAGGACTAAAAGAAATTGAAATTAGCTAGGATCTTCATGGTTAATTTATTCATAAATTGTTCATATTATAGATGATATAATTTGTCAATAATCTACGGCTAATTCATTACTAGTTAGAATTAAGAAGAAAATTTATTGTTCAGCTATCAAATTTGACGATGACTAATTCATGCATTTTAGTAGTGCCTAGCCTCCCTTATTGCTTAGTGCTTTTGTATTTCCAATATTATTAATTATTAGAACAATAATGTTGCAAAAAGTCTTTCTATAGATGTACGTCCGACAAACTTATGTGATTATTAGAAGAAAATATGAAAAATAGAATTAACAATCGCCATAGTTATTTATTAAGATAGAACATTGATATATTTTTAAAATGAAAGTAATATAGATTTAACCCCAAAGAAGGAATATGTCTAACACAAATAATAGCGTCCACGTAAATTATGAACATGACAATTATCTTCTTATATATTTTTCCATAATTCTTACTCATAAACTAGTTTTGAAGTTCAATTAAATTTAATATTCATTTCTTATCATGATATTTGAGTTAGATTCATCTCAATTTTATTTGATGCTTAACCCTCACGACTCATGATTTATAAAAAAAATCAATTATTGCAGAAGATAACAAATATTCGATTGATTTTTTTTTAGCGTACGCAAGCAAGAAAAGGGGGAAATGGGTATTACGTCTCTTACTTTTCCACATCGTAATGACTCTTTCAATTTCCCGGTGATTGCGTGGAAGATGCATCATGACTTGTTAAATTTTTTATGTCCAAATTGTAGGTTGACTTATTGACTTTTTTGGGACCCCATTTATTACGAAGAATCTAGAGGATCTATTGTAAGTTTGTGTGAATTTTGTACTCTTTTTTCAATTTATATATTTTAATATTAATTTAATTAATCATAAAACTCAAAAAAATAAAAGGAACTTTTGCATCATTCGATCTTGCCTTATATATGCATAATATATCAAAATATTAATTTAATTTAGTGATTTTTAAAATACACCAAATAAATTCTATTTAAATATATATTTTTTTCGTTTTAATTTATTTGTATGATTTTAATTTGTCATAAAAGCGACTTTTTTGTGGCCTAAGAGCAGATAGGTTTATAGCTTATCGCTTATAATGTTAAAGTTATTAAAGTGTTTATCTTACTCATATACTAAAAGTGTTTCAAATCTATTTTAATAATAAAAAAGTAAGTAAGACAAATAAATCGAATAGGCGTGTATATTTTAAAACAATTGTTATGGTCTCATACGCAAAGGCGGACCTATGTGGGTTTCAGGCTCGAACCTCCTAGATAAAAAATTACACTGTATATATAAGGTAAAATTTATGTATTGATGTAGATACATCAATTTTGAACCCCTTCATAAATAAAATGCAAGCTATAGCGTAGTGGCAGATCTCCTATTAAATTGATCCGAGCGTCCACGATTTGAATTCTCTGTGAACATTTTATTTTTTAGCTTCACTATATACTACTACTTTTTTGAAATTGTGTTTTGTTCACACATTTATATATTTATTTTTCGAACGCCCTGAATGAAAATCCTAATTTTTTAGTTTCCCTATATACTACTGCTTCCTTGAAATTGTATATTGTTCACACATTCATATTTTTATTTTTCGAACCACTAAATGAAAATTTTAAATTCGTCACTGCTCATACTATCAAAGTTAAGTCATGTTCATGGCGTATAGAGGTTTGGCTGATGACTGAATCATTCTTCCTGAATACGCGTTATTTTTCTCATTAATAAAATTTTCAACTCTTTGTACCTTTTATATCCAACTACTTTAGTAGAGAAGCTCTATAAATAGCGAAGAATATACAAGTCTTTCTCACTGCAATTTCCCAGCATTTCAAATATTCTTTACTCCTAACCAAAAATTTAATTCCCCATCAAACAAACAAAATGAAGGTACGCAAATTAATTTAATATAATTTAAAAAAAAAATAAGTATATGATTTAACTCTTTTATTAACGTATGTTGTTAAATTTGTGCAGCAAAAGGTTGTTATCAGACTATATTTGAATGGAAACGATCAGAAATATCGAACCAAGGCCTTCAAGATTGCTGTTTCTCAATCAGGTAATTTCAATCAAGCGGATCGAATAAATTCTCATATTGATAATAATAATAAAATAAAAAAAATCGTGCGAATTTGGCTCATATATTGTTATTTTATTTTTTTACTTAGGTGTGGAATCAGCAGCTATAACAGGGGACGGAAAGAACCAACTAGAAGTTGTGGGAGAAGTAGACGCCACGACTCTAACGAGCTTATTGAGGAAGAATTTGGGTCAGGCGGACTTGGTGAGCGTTGGTCCGGCTGGTGGCGAGCAAAAGCCCGCAGCTGCAGCTGCAGCTACAGCTACAGCTGCAGCTGCGGTGGTTCAGTCGCAACCCGGCACGTATTATTATGCCTATCCGTCTTATCAGTACCCTGTTTACCAAGTTACAGATTCGTATGGTCAATCGAATTGTTCCATTATGTGAAACAGAGGGATCCAAGATATAACAGTCAAATATTTATTGATATATTGGTAAATATTAGTGAGTTTCAGTAAAAGCTACCTGATTTACGTGAATCCGCACACGACAAAATAAATGATACTGGAAGGTTGAAACAGAGTATCATTTAATTTTTTCTTTTTGTACGTCCAGAGAGCTTAATGGACTATCTAGTAGATGAAGAGTTTTGTTTTTCTTTTTTCATCTTTGTAAATCCGTTTCAAGTAATAAAATATATGAATTTTGTACTGGATGATCCAAGTGATTTTATGTATTTTACTATGTAACGAATAATAATAATAAAAAAAAAGTAACTGGAAAACATTTTCCTAATGTCAAACGGATAGGAGACAAAAAGACGTTTATGCTCATATATTTCCCTAATTTTTGAGTAGTTTGTACATTTAGAAATTAGAGAAAACAATCTAGAATTTAACATATGATATGCACACTATTTATAATCCACAAGGGAAATTAACATAGAATTAATGTAAGTGGAATTTACTAATCTCTAGTTTTATCAAAAGAAAATTAATAAAGAAGCAACATAATTAAGACAATAATAGTTTGATATGGCGTTATATCTTTGATATGAACTCGCCTTTGTTAGAAAACGTTTTACCTCCTCAGGTGAGATTTTTCAGCGTGGTGAATAGAAATTTAGTAGAGCTTCGATGATGCGGACGCCAAAGAGAATAGAAAACAGAAAAGGACGTGTGTGATTTGTGAACAAAAGAGGGCAGGCTGGTTGGGGCCCAGAACTAGAAGCATTGTCTCTTTAACTTAACTAAAGATAACAAGTTTCGTAATACAATAAAAAACCTTCTTATAATGTTATAAACTTATTTTTATGATATAGAACTTAAAGTGAGACCCACTTTTATGATATAGAACTTTTTTTTTAAAAAAGTCACGGACAATATCGCTTATTTATTGTTAAGTTGTCCGTAGATAATATAATTTTTAATTAAACATTATTAATTTTTTACTAAATAGAATTAGCGATAAATTTTATTATTTACCTAGAAAATTTAACGGTCGCTAATTCATGTTTTTTTTTTTGAAGCAGTGAGTAGCCTCCCTTGTTGCTTAGTGCCTTTGTCTTTCCAATATATTAATAGAGCTTGATTGTGACAAGATATTTTTGTCAATACTTAGCATAATAATGTAGCAAAAAGTCTATCTATAGATGTACGTCCAAGAAACTTATATATATGATTATTAGAAGAAAATATGAAAAATAGAATAAACGATCGGCATCCTCATTTAATTAGATAGAACATTCATATATATTTATATCTTAGAAATGAAAGTACTATAGATTTAACCACAAAAAGGAATATGTCAAACACAAATATAATAGTGTCCACATACTGACCAAAAAAAAAATTAGTGTCCACATCGATGTTGGGACTGACAATTATCTTCTTATAACTTTCAACAATTTTCATTTCATAACTAACTTTTGAGGATTAATTAAATTTAATATTATTTCTTATAATGGTATCACAGTTAGACTCATCTGAATTTTATTTGATGTTAGACCCCCAATTCATATTATGTTATACACGTAATAATTCAATCTATGAGTGTTAATATATAGCTCATAACGGAAGATAACAGGTACTCGATGATTCATTCATATCCGTTTTTCATGAGCTATACAGTGGTATAAACGTATAGTCCTTACTGCGCCGAAACAAGAAAATTGATGCGCCTTAGTACTTGCCAAGCAAGGAAGGGGAAGATGATGACTTGGTTCATTTTCTAAATGTCCAAATTGTAGATTGACTTATTGGGACCCCATTTATTGGAACCAAATTTAGAGGATCTATTACTTCGTCAATTTAGTTTGTTTTTATTTTATTTATTTTAACGGAGTTTAAGAAAATAAAATTTAGAACTAAAAAGTGTCACAAAAGGAATTTTTGAAACAGTTTTTAAAAAAAGTAAGACAAATAAATTAAAACGAAAAAATTACCTGAATTTCGTAATCTATTTGTTTTATTTTGATTAGATATAAATTTCAAAAAAATAAAAGAATTTTTGAATCATTTAATTTTAAAATAAAAATATGTATTAAAATATATTTTGAATCTTATAAGATGAAAAATAAAATACTTGAATTAAAATAAATGGAGTAATAATTTTTATCCAAACATATATTGGTTCCGTCTTAATTTACGTGATACTATTTAATTTGACACAAAATTTAAGAATAAAAGAAAAACTTTTGAAATTTATGGTCTAAACGACTCCTCTACTATTCATGTGGTTATAAATCTAAAAGGTAAGTGTGTCACGTAAATTGAGAGGGAAGAGTACTCCCTCCGTCCAACAATAGTTATTCACTATACGATGTCCAACAATACTTGTCCACTTTATGAAATTAATAAATAATTTTACACTTAGTTCCTAATTCATTTTTATTATTAATTATAGTCATTTTTCTATTATATATTGTTAAGAAATGTGCAAAGTCAATAGTAAACTGGTATTGTTGGAGAGAACGAGTATATTTTAAACAACCATTTTATGGCTTCATACAATGAAAACTAAGTCAACTTCATAACGTACGGAGTTTGGCGGATGACTGAATCATTCTTCTTAAGCACGCGTTATTTCAAATGAATACTATTCTTACAAGTCTATAAATACCCAATAATACACAAGTCTTTCTCACTGCAATTTCTCAGCATTTCAAAACCCCTCCTCTCTTTTACTCTCTCTGCCTACTCAATTATACTCCTAAATCCTAACCAAATTTAATTCCCCATCAAACAAACAAAATGAAGGTATACAAATTAATTTAATATAATTTTTAATTTTTTTAAGTATATGATTCAACGCTTATATATTAACAAATGTTGTTAAATTTGTGCAGCAAAAAGTTGTTATCAGACTATCTTTTAATGGAAATGATCAGAAATATCGAACCAAGGCCTTCAAGATTGCTGTTTCTCAATCAGGTAATTTCAATAAGCCTGTCGAATAAAGTCTCATAGATAATAATTATATAAAAAAAATCGTGCGAATTTGGCTCATATATTGTTTTTTTTGTTTTTTTTACCTCAGGTGTGGAATCAGCAGCTATAACAGGGGACGGAAAGAACCAATTGGAAGTTGTGGGAGAAGTAGACGCAGCGACTCTAACGAACTTATTGAGGAAGAATTTGGGTCAGGCGGACTTGGTGAGCGTTGGCCCGGCTGGTGGTGGCCCCGCAGCTGCAGCTCCAGCTCCAGCTGTAGCTGCAGCTGCGATGGTTCAGTCGCAACCTGGCTCGTACTATTATGCCTATCCGTCTTATCAATACCCAGTTTACCAAGTTACAGATTCGTATGATGAATCCAATTGTTCCATTATGTGAATGACAATTTTGGATTGCTTACTGAAAACAGAGAGTATAGTATTGGAACAGTAGGATTTAAGACAGTAAATTGTATTCACGGTCAAATATTTATTCATATATGTTAATAGATATATAGAGTTTGAGCAAAAGCTATTTGGTTCACGTGAACTGAACAGTGTATCATTCAAGTTTTTGGTCCCAGTCCAGAGAGCTTAATGGACTATCTAGTAGATGGAGAGTTTTGGTTTTCTTCTTTTTTTCATCTTTTTGGGTCTTTGTAAATGCCGTTCAAATATTAAAATATATGATTTTTTTTCGTATAATTGGATAATCTGAGTGATTTTATCTGCGTTTTTGAATTCATTTGAATTTAGTATTTTTAAGACATTAGCTCATAGCTTTAAAAATATATAGTAACATTCAATGATCAATGATAACTTTAGAAGTTTACTACATAAAATTTATATTTTGAATCCGTTTCTAACGATAATATACCTAAACATTGTGGCCTTTTATAGAACACAAAGAGAAGTTACATCCAAACTAAATAAGAACACAAAATTGCAAAGCCTGAGTCAGTGGCGGATTCAGAATTTTCACTCAGATATTAAAAAAATAGAGATTTGGAAAGTGAAAAGTGATTTAGCCTTTAGGAATGATACCCTTAAATTTATTTGGGTTCAAATCCACACTTTTAGCACGTTTTTATTCAAAAAATAATAAAAAACGTGAAAATTCGGAACTGAAAATAAAATGCTCACGCCAGGTCTTGAACTCCAGATATGAAAGTTAACTTCAAAGAGACTTGCCATTGCACTATAGCTTTCTTTTTGTTTAGAGGGGTTTCAAAATTAATATATCTATATACATACAAAAAAATTATTTTATATATACCATGTAATTTTTTATCAAAGAGGTTTGGGTGAATCCATGTGGGTCCGCCCCTGGCAGGAGTATTAATTTTCCTTATACTAAGATTAGATTAGTACAAGCTGTTTATTTTGAATTATTTAATTTTTCATATATAATCTATTTCGAGAACCACAATCAGCGTGTGATTATTGTGAAAAAAGTTTTTGATTTCATTTCTACTCAAGCTTGTGGGAGAAAAATGTAGATGAATAGTGTGTTTGGTACGGAGGAAAATATATTTAATTTTCTTATTATTTTGTTGATCAAAGGTTTTGAACATTTGAAAAATAGATTATTTTTTGAGAAAAATAAAATATTGTTTTGAATGTGACTATTTTAGCTATGTTTGCTGAAATGTACTCAAAACAATCAATCTCTTATTTTATGTAACTGATTGACATCATCTTTCTTAAATAAGTTTCACAAGTTTTTTTATTAGTAAAAAAAAAGGAAATCTCGTTATATCTTAGATACATTAATTATTCTTCATTAATCACATTAAAGATTTTTTAAAAGACTACTATACGATGAATCTTTTAGATAACTGATACTTCCTCTATTCAATAATACTTGTTCACTATTGACTTTACGAATTAAAAAAATCCATTGATTTCATAAAATTGACAAGTATAATTGGACATTCAAAAATGGTATAATGAACAACTATTTTTTTTTATGACAAGGGAAACCCGCAGCCGCTACCCATTGTAAAAACCCCGCTCCTATGCAATAGCTCGCAAACCACATAAGAGAGGTAACCCGCACTAGGCAAGCCCGGGGCGATAAGCTCGACCCAGAAGGCAAACCCCTTGCTTTCGCAAACAAGGGGTTTCGAACTTGAAACCTCCAACATGAAAATTTCAAACCCACACCACTGGGCCACCCCAAATAATGAACAACTATTATTGAACGGAGGAGTATTAAAGTTTAAAGACATTTCTTATATAGTCAACCCATTAAACGAATGGGATTACTTCTTGCTCTTAAGAAATCAGTCTCTAATTTTATGAAAAGAAAAGGAAGCAACATAATAATGAAGACAATAACAGTTCGATATGAAATTAAATACTGTATTAAATGGACTCAGAAAAATACAAAAGGTTGACTGACTTAGAAGTGTGATTTGTGAACAAGAGTAGGCTGGAAGGGGCCAAGAACTAGAACCATCGTTTCTTAACTCAACTAACTTAAACATCCTTGTCCGTAGTTCCAACGGACTCTCTTTTGTCTTGCAAGTTTCCTACTATTCTAATTTACGTGACACGTTTTTTAAAATCTATTTTCAAATAATTACATGAGAAATTAAAAAAATTTAAATAAGACAAAGAGGGTCAAAATAAACACTATATTAGTATAAGTTCCATCGTTTTCTATTCAAATATTCAACATAATTAGTCCTTCTATCATGTTTAGACCGTCTTTAAAAAATTACATATTTCTTTATTTAGTAATAATTTATCTTTAAAAATTTTATTTATCCTTAGTGAAATAATTTATAGCGACGTAAATATTTATGACTTATTTTAAACAATAAATTTCAAAAAAAATTCTTTCTTTCTTATATTTCGTGTCAAGTCAAACTAATTCATATAAATTGGACGGAGTGAGTATATGTTGTCAATTATTTCATTGTAGGAACAAAATTGCCCATAGTGACATGCTCTTGGATATTGATCATTCACCTTCTTCGAATTATTGAGGCAACTCATCCTCCTTGTAGGAATAGTCAATAATTTCAAGATTGCACAAGATACTTCATATAATATTTTAAATTGACTTGGTGCATGGGTTGCCTTAATTATAACTTGTTGGTCTAACTCTATAACATAAAGAAAGTAATAGTATTAGTACCTTTTTTTTCGTGTGAATAAGTCTTTAAAATATTACTCATATGGTAAAAGAAACGAGTTAACGAGACATCTTTATATGTGAGTACGAAATAACAACTATTTCTTTTATTCCAATATTAGAGTTTGATGATAGTAGGGAGCTATAATTTGAATTTTATGAATTTGAAAATTTAGTCCATTAAAGTTAATAGTTTTGAATTAATAATTTGTTCATACTTCATAATTTTTTAAATTAATATAATTAGAACATTTGAATCAAATTAAAATTCTAACTCCGCCTCTATTGCTAAATCATTGTATTATTAAATGATCTACTTCAATATGCCCTCTTAGAGACATTTTAATTTCCTATTGTGGTGTCTCAGTACCGAATGTATATGGAGGTACTCCGCATAATTCAGTAGCGTTGAATATTTTTTATATTCTTGTACTGATCGAGCTGCATTGTTTTCTATTCCAATAAATTTCATTCAGAGAGCTTAATGGATGGTACTATTATAAGTAGACCATTAGATTTGGCTTAGGTCTACAATATATTAGTGTATCAACTAAAATTAATTTTTTTCTTTAAGACTTTTTTATGTTGACTGTCTTTTCTCAATGTATTTTGAAGTAATAAAACTTTATACAACAAACCAGGAAATACATACGTACACATATATACTTATATACCGTTGCAATTATAATGACAAAGAAATTCATTGCGTTGGAGTGTGTATAGACATATAGTTCTTCTTTTTTTCCGTTTCTCCTTTAACTTGAAGTAAATAGAAAAGTTATTTAAGAGAGATTTGATAATATTTTTATAGTCAAGTGAAATACTAAATAATCCAAATTAAAATAAACGAAATAAATTCAACTAAAATAATTCAAAAAAGTACTACTACTAGATTTTTAACAGTATAATTCAGTTCATAAAGTTCATATCAATTATAATTCATGGGTTGAGAACATAAATAGAATTCAATGAGATAGAGTCTCCTATTATTTTTTAGTAGTCCAGTGATAAAATGATCGATTGTTTAGGTACAATATTCCTTCCTCAACGATTCTCTCTAAAAAAAAATATCACCTGCTATTTGCAATGTGATAAAACACCATATATGTTAGTAGTGTAAAAATCTTTTACATATAAGTTAAATCAATTTATTTCAAATACCAATATTTTATATAGTACCAAGTTAGATAGTTAGCTATTATTAAATGTGAAATAACAATTTTGAAGGTTTTAACCAAAAAAATTGTGTTGAGCAGGAAATTTCCCCTAAAAT
Source organism: Solanum etuberosum (assembly GCA_029582245.1). Taxonomy (NCBI): domain Eukaryota; kingdom Viridiplantae; phylum Streptophyta; class Magnoliopsida; order Solanales; family Solanaceae; genus Solanum; species Solanum etuberosum. Next base: position 39,661 of record JAJONR010001531.1, on the reverse strand, counting down.
TTTAACTTATCATCATATGATGTGTTACGTTGTTTCATTTCTTTATAAAATCAATGCAAAAACTTATTCACATCGACACATCCAATATTTGCTATATATTTAAGTCGAGTTTGAGTCTAAGTGTTTTCATTTGCTGTTTTTCCTAGTTTATTCATTGTAGCTACGTACCATCCTCCCAAAGGTTCTCAATAATTATCAAATAAAAACAACATATATGATGTCGTTTGATAAATATGATAGTATTAGAGAAAATAATATATGCATATTTAGTTATATAATTTATTCAATATTATAGAATGTGTAGTTAATATTTAATACATCAAATTAAACAGCGAATAAGAAATAACGACAGCATAAATAATCGTATCATTGCCAATCACAACATTACTAATACACCTTATTTATTAATATTATTATAAATTATACCAAACGATCCATAGGAGAAACAATCGAGTTAAGTAATTTAATTATGAGAAAGGTCCTAATTAACTAAAATTACTGCACGAGAGCTATCCCATTTAAATGAAATAGATGATATTTTCTTTATCGCAACACTAACTTATTAAAAGTCATCTTCATGACGAAGAGAGACGATACACATGACTGAATTATTTTTCTCCAGTAGTAAGATTATCGTTCTGTCAATAGCTTTAGTACAAATTTTGAATAATATAAATGTTCGATAAGAATATAATATTCCTAATTTTAGGTGCTAAATTAAAATAAAAAAAAATTTGCAAACTTTTAGCGTCTACATATATATTCAGTTATTTATATGATGAAGAGGAGGTGGGTGGATATGCCATACACGCAAAGCCCACGGTTTGATTTGATAAGCTCGTGGACTTAATTTAGCGATTTGTGATTACTTAGCGATTACTTTTCTCTTCCTAATTACATTGCACTAGTCATTAATAATTATATCCTACCACTTATCGGGGTTTCAATGTGAGTTTTGGACACTGAATCGAAAAGAAAAAAAAACATCCTCTACGACCTCCCAATCATTTCGAAGATACTTCATATTTAATTTATTAAATTAACTGAAATTGGTTGACAAAAAAAAAAAAGAACATTATTTTCCATCTGAACACTTCTCTAGAATACTTTACAAAGAAGAAAAATATTTCTTTTATGTGAGCCCCTCGGTCTTTTTATTGTTTTTTTTTTAATTTTAAAAAATTAAATGACAAGCCTCCCTCATTGCTTAATACTTTCGTTTAAATTATAAAATAAATATAAAGGCATAATAAGCTTAACCATGATTAAATACTTTGTCTTTCATCCAGAATCATTTAACAAAATTTTTGAAAAGATGGTAAAATGAAAATATGGGATGATAACATTTTTTGTCCCTCAGTTATTCGTAAATTCTGATTTTTGTCTATGTTAAATAAGATCGATCAACATATATTTGACCTTTAAATAATTAAAATATGTTATTTTGGTCTCTTTGTATAGGAAATGTTTAATTTAAACTATTTTGAGAAGTACATTACCCTATAATATGGATATGTTTGTAATTTTAGGAAATCAGAAAAATTACTTTTAACGTATCAAGAAAAAATTTCATGTTTTACCCTTAACATTAAAAACTTATTCCCAAATCATTTTCTAAGATCTAATACTAAACATCAATTAATAAGGATAATGCTGTAAAATAGTCATGTCAATCATTATAATAAATGTTAAATGTGAACGAAGGAGAAACTAATTACAGTTTGTAATTTAGCAAACTACTTCAGTTGACATTTTCCCAAGTATTGCGTCTACATTAATTTTCACTTACTACAATGACTTTTTATTTTTGAAGATTATTGCAAGGAAGATGACTAATTAATTTTCTGTATATTAAAACCAAAAGGTAGATTGACTACTTATTTAACTTTTCTGGTAAACAAAATTTAGCTTGTCCATTACATATTAATATGACGACTAAGTCATATACATGACGTATATATAGGGGAGAAAATAACGAAAATGGTCCCTTAAATTTGAGAATAGATTTAAAATTGTCCTTTATATATTTTCAAAAACAGTTTTGATTATTTAAGTTTACTAAAAGTGAATACTTTTAATCTCTGTCAAATATCTAAGAAATACTGTCTGTTGGATTTGATGAGAAAAATGTGTGGGGTTTGTGGGTGGGGAATTAGCGGGAACTCTACAATTTTTATTATTTCTTTGTCTAGAGTTAGGCGTGATTGTATGATGTGTAATTTTTGTTATTTTGTTTATTTTTTTAAGTTGAGTATAATTTTTTTTATCGTAATTTCTAGAATTTGATGGGATAAATTTCCTGAATTTTCTCGTGTTGAATCTCCTTTTTTTCACAATTTTCCTCAAATATAACTAACAAAGCTTATTAAGTTATTTGACTTATTAAAACTGCTCAAGTGTACATATTAAGAAACTTCTTTGAACGTATCCAAAATATAATGGATCATTTTTGTCATTTTCTCTGTCATTTTTGTCTAGCCATTTTTATTTTTTTGGGTCTTAAATACGTGTTCTTTTCATCTATAAATACTCCAAATTTAAAAATTGTCGATCTCCAAGCCAATTTCTCATCATTTCAAGAATTATAAATCTTTCCCTACTAAATTAGTACTATATTGTAAAACAAGTTTTCCACCAAGAACTAGCAAAAATGAAAGTATGCGTGTCTTAATTTTTAAGTATACTTAATTTAGTATAGCTCTTAATTAATTAGCTCTATAACATATTGCATTACTTTATTTCTTATATATGTGGTATTAGTTGAATTGTGATTACTTACATAAATTAATAATTAAATTGGACAGCAAAGGGTGATTATCAAATTATTCATTGATAGGAATAATCGGAAATCTCGGACAAAGGCCTTCAAAATTGCTGTTTCTCAACCAGGTATTTATTTGTATCCGTTCAGCTTCTTGATTTTAATTATTCAAATCTAAATCTTGTGAAACTCATTTTCTTATATTGATTTTATCGTGGGTGAATAAAATAAATTAGCTCATGAAAATATGATTCACACATCATCATATCCAGGTTTAGGCAAGTTGAGGCGCGGATCAATTGTTGAGCTGAATTGGGCCAAATATATAATACAAGTTGATCCATAATTAGAAAATTTAGCAAAATGATTAGATTTCTCCATGATAAAGAAAAATAAAGTTTTTATAGTTTTTTTTTTGTTGTTTTTTTTTTATTATTTATAAATACCACCTATTTGTTTATCATATTTTGATCCAGTTCATTTCAATTCACATAACTAGAAAAATTAATATGAACCCGTCCATTTATTAATTTTGTTCATTTGGAGAGTTTCAAATTCAGCACGAACTCGTTCATTTAATATCCTGATCTTATGCTTATAGGTGTGGAATCAGCAGCTATAAAGGAAGGCGAAGATTACGAATTAGAAGTAGTGGGAGAGCACATTGACGCAGTAATTCTTACGAACTGCCTCAGGAAAAAATTGGGCCACGCTCAACTGGTAAGCGTTGGCCCAGTTGTTGTCGCTGCTGATGACAGCGACAACGACAACGACAACGACAACGTCAATGCGGGAGGGGGCATAGGTTTCGATGCAAATCCGCAACCCCATAGTTACCCATATTTTGGCTTACCCCAATACCAAGTTTACGAAGTTAGCGACCCGAACCCGGAATGTTGCTCCATTATTTGAAATGTTAATTACTTTAATTATATTGCATGAAATGTAATGGTCTGTATATCGGAGCAAATTAATCGATAGATGATTGGCTGTTTTAATTTTCATTTTGCAAGTCATCCCTAAACTCGACCTGAATTATTAGTTTCATTTTTGAATTATTGACAGTTTAAAAAAAACCTCTTTACTTGACTAATTGACTTAAACATACTCCGATCTTGCAAGTGAAATACATCCCTAAAGTCTCGCTAAGTTTAGGGGTGTTTTCATCAATTTTTTTGGCTTTTTATTAAGAGTGCATACTCCTACAAGAGTTTGAGATCACTTGCTATGTCATGTGGCAGATTGGGGGTGTATCTAAGTTTAGTTAGTCAAGTCGATGGGTGTTTTCAAGGCTTTCAATGGCTCGGAAATGAAACTAATAATTTGCGCCAAGTAAGTCAATGGTATTTTCAATACTTCTCTCTTCCATTTTTGTTCAGTTTTGGATGATCATTTGTAGTGTTAAACTTTGTAAAAATAGTCTCATCACTGCACTATCATACTACTGCTAAATTAAAGGAAATTTTAATACTTAAAAGTATATTGGGGCTTTAATAATGCATGCTAGCTTTTTAGACATGCGATATAAAAACATGATTTGAGATCATATTAATTTGATGTTGAAGTTTTTTGTTTTAATGGTTTCGATTTTTATGGTCCGTTTGAACATGCTATATGAAATCATGAAACAAAATCAAATTGATCTATTATGAAGTTAAAGTTTTGATTGGACATGCAATTTGAATTTCTTAAGTTATAGTACTTTTCTTTCACAAACATAACACTTCAATAAATAGTTATAAAAACTATCAAAATTCTCTCAATTCTTACATAATGTTACCAAATAAACAAATTATAGTTGATAAACAACATATCGAAATACCCTAAACTGCGAAAATTAAAATTTACCAACAAAAAAAAATAGTACCAACAATAGTAAAACTATGAGATGCATAATAAGAAAAGAAGCATTTCAGACTAGAAATCATACAAATAAAAATCACAACAGGTAATCGATCGATCTACTAGCTAGATCAGCTCCAATCTAAAGACCACATCTTATTATACACATAAGTTATTCCAATTAAGTAGTTGGTATTCACATTATGGAGCAACATTCTGGATTCGGGCCTGTAACTTCGTAAAATTGGTATTGAGGTATGCCATGGTAAACATTGGGTTGTGGTGGTTGATGATCAAAAGCTTGGGGCCTTCCGTTGTTGTTGTTACTGACAGTAGCAGCAACAACAGGCCCAACGCTCACCAATTGGGCCTGACCCAATTTCTTCTTGAGGCAGTTGGTAAGAATTACTGCGTCAATATACTCTCCCACCACTTCTAATTTATAATTTTCAAGTCCACCTCCCTGCATAACTGTTGATATCACCCCTGAGTAAAAAGCCACCAATTAATATAGCGGTACTAAAAATTAGGCCGAAGAAAAATTATAACTAGAATTCTTCGCTCAGGCCCTTGTATCAAGAAGTAAGTTTAGAATATAGAAAAATGGACTCGTATATTATAAATTATTAGTTTATGGAGCTATCTCAAATAAGGAAATGGGACGAGTGTTAAATGAGCGAGTTAAATTGAATTTGAATAAGTACTTTAATTTTGTTTAGTGAAAAATTTAGCTTAGTCACTGATTGTTCCAACCTAACCAAGTTTAAATTTTTTTGCTTACTTGCTTATAATTTTTATAGTAACCAAACAAAATTATAAAACTTCCTTTTCTTTAATATAACTATATCTAACATATTAAATAATTTATTTAAAGAAATATTTTGCCAAATTTTCTTATGGGAGCTATATATTTAACTCAAATAAGCATTACTCTAAAACAAGTTAATTTGGATATCAATATTAGCCTGTCATGAAAATATGCTCAACCTAATCCAATTAACTTTGACGAGTTGACCTGTTATGAAAATATATTCAGCATAACCCGCCTAAACTTGAATGGATTGAGTTAGCACAAGATTTTGGGAGGAGAGAAGAAGTACTTACCTGGTTGAGAAACAGCTATCTTGAAGGCTTTGGTCCTAGATTTCTGATCATTCCCATTAATGTATAGTTTGATAACTACCTTTTGCTGTACAATTTATGAATTTATGTCAGCAATTACAACTCAACCAATATTACCACAAATATATTTATTGTATAAATAAATATAACAAGTATATTTATATATATATATAAAACACATTAGATTAAGATTAAAATTTTAAAAAAATTAAGACATGCATACTCTCATTTTTACTAATATTCTTGATGGTTTGCAATATAATAATTTAATAGGGAAATACTGGAGAATGAGTGTCCTATATTTATAGTTGGCCTTAAAAGCACGGAAAAAACACGTATTGAAGACAAAAATAATTTTAATAGAGAAATGATGAAAATGGTCCCTAATGTTTGAGTAGGTTCAAAGTAGTATCTTAAAATTATACTTTTGAGTAATTTGAGTCTTTTAATTTATTTATTTTCGGAATGAGCACGTTTAGCTGCCTTATATTATAACAAGAAGCGTCGTCAATTAAATTTGAGCGAAGTTGTGAAAAAAAAAAGAAAAAAGAGATTCAAATCTTAATAAAAAGAATGACACTAAAAACATTTTGATTTCCGACCAGAGCTGAGCCAGAGTATTGATTACAAGTTCGATCAAACTCAGTAACTTTGTTTCAAACTTTAAATTTGTAGAAAGAAATTCGTTGAATATTTACAAATTATTAATTTATAACTCAATAACTTAACCGAATTAGAATTCTTTAACTCATAAACTTCAAATTTTGACTCCGCCTCTATTTTCAACTAAATATTGTTGTTTTCCACTGTTTCCAAAATCAAATTTTGTACGTTAGATATTTGACGAAATCAAAAGTGTCTCAATTGTGTTAAATTTAAATGACCAAATATATTTAGGAAACTTATTTGAACCTTACCACAAAATTAGGAGACTATTTTTTGTTATTTTCATGGATATGACATGATCATTTAATTTGATGTAAAGGCCGGGACCAATAATGTTTTTCCATGAAACTAGATAAGTAATTATCCTTTAATTTTATGTTTGATGAATAAACTTTCTTGGTTGTTTTAATAAATTTTTGTCAATTTTCCCCTTTCCTTTAAATTTATAGAAAATTAATTAGACATCTTCCAAATAATCCCCATAAAATAAAAGGTCATGGTAGTAAGTGAGAATTAAAGAATTAATGTTAGCCGCAATACTGGGAAAATATTTTGTAGATGCGACCAAATGAAATAGCTCGCCAAATGACAATAAGTTTCTTTCTGATTTCCTGCAGTAGCAATAAACTCTCCGAGTCTCCGTTTCATTTTAATTTTCATGTTTCGTCTATCAAGAATCAATCTGAATAATTTCTTGAACTAATTAGATTAGATTGATTCAATTTTTAATATTACAATTTGGATATTTAAAAATTATACGAGAAATACTATAAAAATATAAATTGCAAAAATATTGATATGATGAAAATATATATCTTAAAATATTTGTTAAATTTCATGTAGTTTGGCACTCAAAAACTAATATATAACCAGTATTTTAGGACGGGGAGAGTATGCAATACTACAATTAATAGCTTCCAATTTCTTATATCCAAAAATTACAAACATTTTTTTTCTTCTGAAGAATGAATAGTACTCGGGGGTTGCATTGAAGTGTACTTTTCAGTTTATTTACTTTTTCCTCGTCTATTATTTTAAAAATAATTTTTGATTTTTACTGATTATTTTGAATATATCAAGAAAAAGATTTTATTTTTTTTTGTTTTACTTTTTGCATAATTACTTATTTTTCAAATTATTTTTAAGACTTCATACTAAACATCAATCAATATATAGTAAGATACTTATATTAATTATAATTTTGACGTGTAAAGTTCAAAGTTAACATGTAAAAGTGAATGGACAATGTATTTACCATCTCTACAAATATTTTTGCTAGGTCATGATTCTCGTGTAATGACAAAGTATTAAATCATAATTAATTAAATTTATTGTGATATTTTTTTAAATATATATAATAATTATAAAAAAGGCATTAAAAATTAGTGTTGCTTTTGTTGCTGTTTCTTCTTCTTTCTTTTTTTCTTTTTGGTTAATAGACTAAGTCAATAAACGACTAGTTAATTCAATAAATTACATGTACTAGAATCTTCGAAATTATTAGAGGATGTAGCTTTCAAAGACTATTGCCGGTGTTAAAAGGACGGAGGCAAGTTGATAATAATTTCTCAAGAATTTAACAAAATAACAAGTGGTGGCAATTTGAATAAATAAATAAAGTAAAAATTACACAAATTTTATAGTGTTAAGATTTAATTAAATCTTATTCCTACTTTTTTTTGAATTATTAAAATTACTTAAAATTTAAGGAGATACATCACTCAACGTCCCGATACATTGCATTCCGATACATCGCGTTCCGATACTTGTGGATATAAGACATAGTTGTCCCGATACATCGTGTTCCGATACATTACCTTTATTGATACAAGACACACCTGTCTCGATACATTACCTTTGTTGATACAAGACACACATATCTCCATACATCACGTAAGAGTGATGTATCTGAGAATAGGAAATAGAATAAGAAAAATATAATTTTTTCAAAAAATAATTTTTTTTTTAAATATGATAAAATAAATTATATATTCAGGTCATTTTTTCATAAATATATATATATATGTTCTTATTCTACTATTATAGAAGCATGAGTTTAACAATTGGTATCAACATGCCTGCTTCTTTTGTATATGCTTTGATATGTCTTTTTTCCATATTTTTGTGTTGAATGAGGGTTCATATAGACTTTAATATCATATCTCTTGTGTTATATAAATGCAATGGCTCTCGACTTTATTGGAAAAATGGATGCTATGTTCGTTGGGACAATAATTACTGGTTTTATTGGTCTCGGTAGCTACTACATATTTATATACTTTTCCTAAAATTAGAAGTCGCAAACAACACACATTACTGCAAGCATTTTCATCCTTATAAATATTATATGTATATAGTGTGGATTGTAAATATTATGAAGTAGTTATCATTGCGAAAATGTGGTTCGAGGGGACTATACGTGGAGCAATTCGGCATAAATTGATATCGATACCTCAGAATTTGGTAACCTCACCTCCATTAACAACTAACTTATGAATCATTTTTCAAGTTCCAACTATATATTTTTAATCTTAAAATATAAGTATTATGAAGCATGTATCTGATCCCCTCTGTCATTTTATACCAAGACAAAGTTGATGCATTTATTTCTTCAGTCATTTTAATATCTAAACAAAGGTAATGAATTTTTTTGTAATGTCGACTTTTATGATTTTGGGCACCATCTAGTATATATATATATGTTAGAATCTCATTGACCATATTATTTATAGTTTTTGTACTTTGATTGATCTCCTTGATAAAAACTCCAGTTCCATCATTGCTATCAATAAGTTTTAGCTTATGATAGCAGGTAAGTTACCATACTTACAAAATTACTAATTACTATTTATCAAGAATTTTTTTATAACTATCTAATAAATAATCTGATTGTTTAAATAACTTAGTGAATTATTGTAACCATCTTTTTTTTTAACCTAAATAAAATAGAAGTGTTATTTGATTATTATTTTTGTTTTCAATTTCAAAATAAAACTTTAGAATAGAATTGGAAGGAAAAGAAAGATATGAGTTTCAGAACTAGAGAAAATATTGTTTTTTTTTATTAAAAAAAAAACGTTTGTGTTATTTTTTGTAAAAGCTTTGAGCTTATATCGTCTTTATTTGCAAAGCCCAACGACCATAAGGGAGTTTTTATTAGTGGGCTTTGCTACTCGAAAAGAATAAAGAGTCATTTGCATTTTCGGCTCTATTTCAGTATATTTTTATGTTACTGCTTGATTTGTGATTTGTTTAACTTTAGTCAAGGGTCTATCAAAAACAATATATACCTACCTATCTTGTAAATGATTAAGATTTAAGGATACATACGTACTATTCTTTGTAAACTTACTTGTGAAATTACATTAAATATGTTGTTATTGTTATTGAAGTTGTGTTTATAAGACATGCATTTTACTTGAAAATATTTAAAAATGTTGTGGTTGGAAGAAAATTTTCACCTAAACCAGTTTGGGAAATTGATTTTTTTTTTCTCCAAAACCTAATCACATTTCATGAACAAATAATATTTTATTAAAAAAAATATTTGTAAAATTTATGATCAAACTGAAGCTAAATGTCACCGATTAACTAATGAATACACATGGGAATTTTGGGAAACCCGACTTTTTCTCTGCATCGTGGTCTTAGTTTTGAATTTTGATCAATCATGGAGCTATTGTCTTTTTTTTTTTTTCTTTTTTTTTTGTTACACTATGGATTATAGGCTATAGCTATGGCACATACTTTCTTCTGTCTCATTTTATGTAATGGACTTTGAGTGGATACATGATATATGAAAGAAGATTTTTTTAAAAAATAAATAAATTGTAATTTAAGCATATTATAGGTATTTATATAGTTATAAATATGAGAAATTTAAAGTTGTTATCCTTCTTCGATCTTGACTATGATGCGTTTTATTTATTAAAAGGCACTTGAAAATGCGAGTTAAAAGAAAATTAAATTGAATGTGTCTAGTATAAACACTTTATTATGTATTTAATCAATTAGAACAAGTAACAATTCGAGTGACTAATTAACTGAATTTTATTAATAAATTTAAAAAACTATTGATTTACACAATTTTAATATCACATGCTAACATGTAGAATAGACAACCTATCGGCTATCGGTACAAGCAAATAATAGCTTATTTTATAGGAACTTATAGATCTGTTACTAACACTATAATATATAGAAAGATAAATTCTAAATTTTAAAGTTTATAAATCCCAAATATGTGAGTCACATATAATTTTTTTTCTTTATTAGTTACTGTGTTCTAGAGAATTATTTGTATAGTATAAGTAAATTTCTTTAACACGTATTCAAAATTTGAACTATAATTATTGAGTTATGACGAATCTGTAACTTCAATTATAAACAAATTAGCAAAGGAATTATTGTAGGTAAACCCACCGGCACGCTAATTAGTTGAAGTATTTGATCAACAGTGAACATGGCATTGCATGTGTCCAATACTACAGTGGAATAACGTTGAGTATTTTATAATTCTTTTCGCTTTAATTTATATGATATAGTTTAAATTTTGAGGGTTAAATTAATTTTTGTATATTTTAATCATGCATTTAGATATACAATCTCTAAGTTTTTTTTTAAAAAAAAATTACATATTTAGAAACTATTTATGAAATGTTATAAGCCATAAGAAGTAACAATTTAAAATATTTTTAAAAACATACAAATAAATCGCGGTTAAAAATTATCATTAGATTTTATATATATGATAGGCGGAGTTTCGTTGGGGATATATATATTCAGGCAACGTGGTAAGATACCTTAATTATATGTCGTTAATTAATTTAGTGTTGACTAATTAGGAAAAAAAAGTGTTCACTAATTAGAGAATATGGATTCATTCTCAATTCATAGGTTAATTCGATGTGGTTGTGTCGTTATCTTTTTTTTATATTTTTTTTTATCATTATTTATTATTTAATTATTTTATTTTATCTTTTACCTTACCTTTTGTATAATAACTTTATCATATACCCTTTTTTCTTTATAATATTGTAATACATTACGAAACAATTTACTATATCCACAATATACTTGTATTATCACAATGATTACTAGTAATTAACTTTTGTGTGTGTGTTATAGTAGGTAAGTATACTGCCGTACTAGGTCGATTTTTCTCAGATGGTCAATCAATTATAGTTATTATTTCAAAAAATCACATAAATTTTAATTTTTTTTAATAAAAAATAATTTTTTTAAGATAATAAATAATAGTTGAGTGACCATCTGATAAATCAATTCTACCGTTGTTCAAGAAGAGGACATGAGCCAGTGAAACTGTCAAAAACAAAATTGTATACTTGTATATATCATGGAAGTGTCAACTTCAATAGTTTTTATTAGAAACTAGAAAACAACATTTTGGTTATTTTCAGAATTAGTCAGAACAGTCACATTTTGAGAAAATTTCTCGAAATATTTTTCTTTCCTTTACTTTTTCAAATAACGTTTTATTGTATACTAAATATGAAAGCAGAAAATAGAAAAGTTTTATCGAATCTAACACAATGTTTCTACATTGAGACTTAAATTTCGATTCTGATGAAATTTAATTTACTTCGAAGAGAAATCTCAGTGTACCAATAATTTATAACAATGAAAATGAAGTTATACAAAATTGGTTCATAATTAACTTGTATATATAGAAGGCGTATACATCCTATTTTGACCAAAGTGAAATATAGGGTCAGCAACTAATGTTTAATGTTATTTGGGCCAAATTACAAGTTTGATAACTCTAAGCTTCCTTTCATATCATTTCGGACTAGTTTTACCGACAAATAATACAAATTTCACTAGTTTAAATCTAATTATGTATTTTCCTGTGAGTTTTTAAAAATTATTGTTTGTGTTGGATTTCGATCCCCTCATACATGTATATGGCGCGTCCAAATACATGTATCTCGGATATATAGGGTCAAACTTAGGTGTAATCTGTTTCGAATAGGATTCGCATGTATTTGAGATACACTAAGACTCTCTCGCTCGCCTCTCTCCTTTACTGCTTGCCTCTCTCATATCTCGCTCACCTCTACCGCTCGCCTCTCTCATATCTCACTCACATCTCTCCTCTCTTGTTGGTCTCTCTCCCTCTCATGTTCGCCTTTTTCCATATGAATCTGTATTTCAGAATGTATCTTGAATGTATATGATATTCCAGATATACGTATCTAATATGATTCGCATGTATCTGGGATACACAGTCTCTCTCCCTCTCTTCTTATGTCTCAGTATTTTAGAGTGTATTTGATAGCAAAAAAAAATAAAAATAAATATATATATATAGACACACACACACACTACTATAAAAATGATTTTTAGCGGCAATAAATATGTAGATTAACAAAAAGTGTTAAAACATTACTGACATTAGTTAATTGTCATTGGATCCAATGTCGTTATAGGTTTTAAGAACATTTACAAATAGTGTTAAATGCCACTAAAAAACATATTTAGCGGCAATTAAGCTAATGCTGTTAATTGAATTAGAGCCCGTTTGGATTGACTTAAAAAAATAAAAGTAGTGGGAGACCTACCTTTGGTTTTTGACTTATTTTAAGTCATTTTTTACCTTGCCAAACACTTCCTAACTTATTTTAAGTTATTTTTGACGTATTTTAAATTATTTTTTATATTTGACAAACACTTCCAGAATCAAAAACTGACTTAAAAATAGGTTTGATCAACTTTTAAGTCAATCCAAATAGCCTTTTGATCATTTTTGGTGTAGTGATAAGTGTATCTAACATGAAATCTCGTATATAATTATTAATCAGTAAGATAATATGTAATTATTTCAAACTACATGTAGAATTAATAAATCTGATAGAAAGTATTTATATAATTAAATAAAAAAATTAATTATAATCTAGGCTCGACCACTTAAGCAGATCTAATGCGGACATGGAGATCACACACCCAATTAGTTAGGCGGGCCATGTTCCAATCAATTCTCTGTTACACAGCCGGAGAATCTCAAAATTAGTTGCTGTTTTCACACTTTGAGTTCAACTGTCAAGTTGATTGGTCAGCACTCACCAAAATACAATTGTATCACTATACTTTTTACGTTCTTACTTATTTTGAAATAAGATTTTTATTTTTATTTGTTATTTTTGACATATCAAGAAAAAATATTTATTTTTATAGTTATCATTAGCATTAAATACTTATTTTCAAAATTACTTTTCAAGACCTAATACTAAACATCATTTAATAAATATATTTTAATAAAATACCTATATTAATAATTATTTTCTTAATAAATGTGTTAAGTTAAATAGTGACAAATAAAAATAAACGGCGGGAGTATCTTTTTACGCGTAATGATAAGTTATGGTAAGGAATAAAAAAAAATGAATGTTGTACTTCTAAGTATTTTATTACAACAGTAAATATTGGAGTAATTCCGAGTCTTTAGATATCTCATTGGAGATAACATAGTCAAAAATGGTATCCCCCATTCTTTTTTATTTGTCATTATCTGAATCAAGAAAAAAATGGCCAATTAATTACAATCTAGAAGGAAATAGAAAAAAAATCATTGTTCATTTGAAAAACTATTTTTTTTTTTTTAAAAAAGATGATTTTTTTTGTCACTACTAGTATTTCTTTGGGTACATCTATTAGAAAAAACAAAACCGTCAAGCAGCCTCAATTATTTTTATCCAATAAGTAATTAATCACTTCTTTCTTACTGGTCCCATAATATTCCATTTCATTTCATATTTACCAATAAAAGAAATGGCTTTATTCAAAGAATTTCAAACACTAGTAATTAGCAAATTTGAAAAAGAACTTCAAAAGATTAACATTAATGTTAAAATAGATTCATAGAATGATTAAATTTGGGAAAAACATAATTAAAATACATTAAAAGATTGCTTATACATTATTGTAAATATCTAAACAAAAGCCGTGAAAATATTTGAATTTAAACCATGCAATAAATGGATACATTTCCCACTAATAAAAAATAAATAATAAAAGAGCAAGATTCATTTTTTTATTTTTTTTATTTTTGTATAAAATAATTCATTGAAAGGTCAACTATAACTCAAACTCTCAAAGAGTTCTCTTTAAATAGAAAGAGTGTGTTATTGAGAGTGAAAGGACTAAAGAACATGAAGATTACAATGGGAGAAAACTTTGCTTCCTTATGTCTACTTTCTATTCTTTTTATATTTTTTCTTAGTCCCACATTTGCCATAAAAAAGGTAAATTAATTGTAAGTTCTAATTTTTTTATTGTTACTTCTGAGTTAGGAATAAGGTCTGCGTATACTTTATATGATTATGTTGGGGTTGTTGTTAATTTGTGAATGTGATTTGTGTGTAGTCATATGTGGTGTACATGGGAGCACATTCACATGGAAAAGAAGTTTCATCTATTGATTATGATAAAGTAAGAGATTCACATCATGAGTTTCTTGGATCATACTTAGGAGGAAGGTAATTAAATAGTACTTAATTATGTATTACTTTTAATTAAGTCATATTTTGCTTTATATTATGTGAATTCCAAAATCTTACATGTTTAATAATCTCATAACAGCAATGAGAAAGCAAAGGAAGCAATTTTCTACTCTTATACTAGACACATCAATGGCTTTTCTGCTATGCTTGAAGATGCAGAAGCAATAGAAATTTCAAGTAAGTGATTTGGGGCTATTTTGGTCTTTTGGGTAATGTTGTATTTGCCTTTTGTTTCGGATTCGTGCCAAGTAGGGCCCACTACTAAGGCTAAGGCTCGAATTCAAACACTCTATACCTAGTGTCTACTAGTCAAGAAAGTTCATTGAGCTGACTAACAGATTCAAGCCATATAAGACTTATTAAGTTTGTATGAACATAACTCGAGATATCTAATTAAGAGGAAGAAAATTATAACGTTGTCAATAAGGACTATTTTTTTTTTCGCAGAGCATCTACAGGTAGTATCAGTATTTGAAAACAGGGGAAGAAAATTACACACAACAAGATCATGGAACTTTTTGGGGTTAGAGCATAATGATGGAGTTATTCCTTCAAGTTCATTATGGAAAAAGGCAAGATTTGGAGAAGATAGTATCATTGGCAATCTTGATACTGGTACTTTTTAAATATTTTGCCTTTTTGTATATCATTTTTGTCATTATTACCATCGTAATTTGTGTTCAGACAAAGTTCCAAAATTGTTTATGAAAAACTTGGTCAAACAGACTATTAGTTTCCGTTTTAGTCAACAATAGGCATGTGAAGAAAATTGAGCTTGCAATAAGTAGAGCCTTAGATCATTGACTTTATTTGATGTAAAGATGTGTTGTTTTGTGATCCCATAATTATGATAAAGACTTTGTTAGAAGTTTGTGTGATTTGATCTTGATAACAATAAACTATATAGTAGTTGAATTAAATATTAATATTTCAAGATCTCATTAATCTTCCCAGCCTTGGCCAACCCATTTTCACATATACCAAAAAATATTTATCTATTTGATAGAAGGTTCTTTTATCTACAATTTCTGCACCTTTCAGCAGTTGAAAGAGTAAACATTGGAGAAGTAGATTATTTTATTCACAACTAATTGGTAGGATTATAGTGTATTTTTGGGTTGGTGGGGTCAATTAAAGTATAATATTTTATTTAGAATTATAATTAATAATTCTAATTGTCTGAAAATCAATAAGTCAATTTTGCTTTATGTGTAGAAGTTCAATTCCTACATTTATTTGATAAATAATGTTACACCTTGAATAAAAAAAAATTCCATGTGGTTCAATTATTCATATAGCTTGTGTCGTCGTCCGTCTTAATAAGCGGATTCCGATTCATGCAGTCCTTCTCTGCTGCATTGGTCTTTTCACTCCCCACTCTCCACCATAAGTCAATCTTTCCACTATATCGCTTGACCTCCGCCTTTTTCTACCTGCACGGATGCCTTCCATCCTTTCCTACTTCCTTAGTGATTCCAAGAAGATGCTTCAACCCCGTTAAGTTTTAGCTAAAAGACTATATTATAGTGGACAGCGACGGAGCCACACTTGTCCAAGGAATTTAATTATATCGTGTATATACATAAAACTTAATTCTTTGATTTTTTCAAATGTCAATTTTCTTTAGTGAAAATTCTGACTGGTGAATGATGATGCAATTGAATGGAAAGAATAAGGTTCTGATGTACTTGTCTCAAAAGATGGATGTTTTCATCCTTTCTTATTTGTCTTAATTGGTCAAGCTTTAGCAATTCACAATTCCAATACAACTTTTCCCCTTTTTGTATATGAATTTGGACTGTAAAAAGAGTTGATGATGATTCATTTTTTCTTTTGTAACATTATGACATTGTGGACCAGGTGCCTGGCCTGAAGCAGAAAGCTTTAGTGATGAAGGATATGGACCAATTCCATCAAAGTGGAGAGGAATTTGTCAAAGTGATTCTGATCCCACATTTCATTGTAATAGGTACTGGTATATCCCTATTCTGTCCACTTCTTTTTGCACCTTATCTACACAGCTCAACAAACAGAATATTGTGCACTTTAGAACATTCAGCACACTGACATTGTATCTCTTTCAACTTTAAACCATACAATTTTCTTTACAACATATCTGAATAGAGCGTACACAAATCTTATACATATCTTGTAAGATTGAGAAAAAACTGTTTTTGATAAACCCTACTAAGGAAAACATGATGAAACTTTTTGAAAATTCAACATTAAATACAACAAAATCGTAGGTTAATCGAAGTACAAGAGATAGTAGGTAGTAACAGAAATCGGAGGACAGCAAATTACGGAGAAAATACTATAACTACTAGTAATGAAGAATAAGAAGAGAACGTTCAGTTACCTACTAATCTTCTACTCTAATTTGTGTCATCCACAACCTCCTATCTAAGGTCATGTCTCGGTAAGTAATAACTGTATCACGTCCTGTTTAACTACCTCTCTCCAGTGTTTTTTTGATCTACCTCTAACTTTCCTGAAACAATCCATAGCAAACCACTCAAACTTCCACACTTGGACATCCGTGCATATCCTCTTCACATGTCTGAACCATCTCAGCCTCGCTTCTCGCATTTGTCCGCTACCGAGGTCACTCCTACCTTCTCATGGATAGCTTCATTTCTAATTCTATCTCTCCTAGTATGCCCACAAATATACCACACCATCCTCATCTCGCAACTTTCATCTTCTGAACGCATACACTTTTCTGTATTTGCTTTAATAACTTTTAATTTTTGGACAAGATAGGTAAATTCTAAAGTGATTGTTGATCTGTTAACTAAGTCACCAAATCCGTGATAAATATCTTAAAATTGGCTTAACTAGTAAAGAAATCATACTTCAAAGCATCTATTCAGGATATGAATTCAACATTTTAGTATTGGAATGAAGATTTTGATATTGAAGTTGTGTAAATTTTCATTAAAGGAAGCTAATTGGAGCAAGGTATTTCAACAAAGGGTACGCTACTCTAGCAGGATCTCTAAATTCAACCTTCAATACACCGCGAGACACTGATGGCCATGGTTCCCACACGTTGTCCACAGCCGGTGGAAACTTTGTTGAAGGATCAAATGTTTTCGGGTATGGAAACGGGACAGCAAAGGGTGGATCACCAAAAGCAAGAGTAGCAGCTTACAAAGTTTGCTGGACTCCAATTTCAGGCAATGAGTGTTTCGATGCAGACATCTTGGCTGCTTTTGATATGGCTATTCATGATGGCGTTGACGTGCTTTCTGTATCACTAGGAGGAGAAGCAGTAGCCTATGCCAATGACAGCATTGCTATTGGTTCGTTTCACGCTGTTAAGCATGGCATTGTTGTGGTTACCTCTGCTGGTAACTCTGGTCCTGCTGTTAGTACAGTATCAAATGTTGCACCTTGGGTCATTACTGTCGGGGCAAGCACTATGGATCGTCAATTTCCTAGCTATGTAGCACTCGGAAACAACAAGCGTTACAAGGTAATATTCTTTTCCTTGAATAGTAGATGTGACATTCTTGATTGTTGAGTTGAACCTCCTTGCTAGTACTATTTTTCGCTCTGCTTCAGAAGATTTATATCGTTGTAGTGATTTTAATTAAACGATATTTTGACAGGGAGAAAGCTTATCAGTTGAAGCATTGCCTAAAGGCAAGTTATTCCCAATCATTACTGCTGCCTCAGCAAAAGCTACTCATGCTACAACCTACGACGCGTAAGAATAACAATCTTACTCCCCTAGTTCTCAACACAAACAAATTTTCGAGATTTTGCTAGGTTAACATTTACTTATTTCTATGTGTTTCTGCAGCCAACTATGCAAAGCTGGTGCATTGGATCCTAAGAAGGTAAAGGGAACTATTTTAGTTTGCCTAAGAGGAGAAAATGCAAGGGTTGACAAGGGCCAACAAGCTGCTCTGGCTGGTGCAGTTGCAATGGTTCTAGCCAACGATTATGCATCAGGCAACGAAATTATTGCTGATCCTCACGTCTTACCTGCTACGCAAATTAGTTACACTGATGGACTCGATGTAATCGCTTATGTTAATTCAACAAGGTATATAACAATTTATAGATGCATGTAACTTATATACACTGACAGTATAAACACTGTACCTAACTAAGTCGTTTCATTTCTTGTTAAAATGTCATAAGCAGGGCACCTACGGCTTTCATTACACATCCAACAACTCAATTGGGGACAAAGCCTGCTCCGGTCATGGCAGCATTTTCATCGATAGGGCCTAACACTGTTACACCACAGATTCTTAAGGTTTTACGATAAACTAAACAGTGTTCATCTTGATATTGTTACAATGAATATCATTTATTGAGTCATTTATTTGGTATATGTTTGCAGCCTGATATCACTGCTCCAGGAGTGAGCATAATCGCTGCCTTTACTGGCGCTCAAGGTCCTACAGAACAAGCTTTTGATAAACGTCGCGTTAAATTTAACTCTGTTTCAGGCACTTCTATGTCATGCCCTCATGTGTCTGGTATTGTTGGTCTTTTAAAAACTCTCCATCCAACTTGGAGTCCTTCTGCTATCAAATCTGCAATTATGACAACCGGTGAGAGCAAATAGCCTTTTTTCAATTACAAATGTGTTTCTATTAGCATCATATCCTGGTTCTGGTTCTGATACCATGTTGTTTTTCTCGTTATACAGCAAGAACACGAGACAATGCTGTAGAGCCAATGTTGAATGCTAGTCACATCAAAACAAGTCCATTTGCTTATGGAGCAGGGCACGTTAGGCCAAACCGCGCAATGGACCCTGGCTTGGTCTACGACTTGACAATCTATGATTATTTGAGTTTTCTATGTGCACAAGGCTACAACGAAACTCAAATCAAGACATTCACACAAGGTCCTTTCAAATGCCCCGATCCGATTAATTTCATCAACATGAATTTACCATCAATCACAGTGCCTAATCTCAATAGCTCTGTCACAATTACTAGAACTTTGAAGAATGTTGGATCTCCAGGTACATATAAAGCGCGTATTCGCAACCCCATCGGAATTTCTGCTGTTGTTGAGCCAAATAGTCTGGAATTTAAGAATATTAATGAGGAGAAATCGTTTAAGCTAACATTGAAGGTTAAAGGATCCAAGGCACCAAAAGATTATGTATTTGGACAGTTAATTTGGTCTGATAGTAAGCATTATGTTAGAAGTCCAATTGTAGTAAAATGTACCTAGGTAAAAAATTTAGATTGTTTTAAAGTAGTTAGTTACTGGTAAGTTAATTGACTGATTTATTTTTTCTCTTGTTCCACAAAAAAGAGAGAAAAAAAAGAATTGTGTAGTTCTTACTTATTTATTAATGAAATTTTTTAGTTACAATTCAATTATGTTTTGATTTTTAGTTATAATCCAATTATTAATTGTGAAATGTCGTTTGAGAAACAACACGTGATGAATCCCTAGCTGTTTATTGTCAGAATTGTTACGGTTTTCTCAACTTATAAATGCGATGTACACATGACTTGGGTTCCGAGTCGGTGTCAAGGTCGAGGGTCGGGTTTTGAGTTGGGATCGGGAGTCAAGAGTCAGAGTCGGAGTTGGAATCAGGAGTCGGGTGTTAGGAGTTGTTGTCTCCAGTCTAAGTCAAGTCCCGAGTCAGGTTTGATTGTCAATAACCCAGTAGGGGTCAGAATTGGGAGTCAGGTCTTGGGTCAAGGTTGAATCCCAAGTCTCGAATCTCATGTCAAGGTCAGATTTAAAATCTTCGAGTTGGGGTACAGAGTCGAGTCATGTATCTAGTATTTGTCCAGATTATACGTAATTCTAGAAAAATATTTGACTTTCATACTAAAAACACCCAATATGTTAACTTTAAACTTCACATTGTTTGCTTCAACTAACACTCGAGAGATATATCTTAGAGGGTCGAATACTATTCATGTGAACCTTATAACTATATACTATAATATAAAGAATTTCACTAAATCTATTACAAATAATTAACTGTCCATTCAGTTATTATCGTAATATTAACTCGACGTTGTTGAAGAAATCCAGGATGACGTTGTTGAAGAAATCCAGGATATGAGTCATGGATCTAACTCGATTAACATTTGGACATTATTATTTATCTTCAATATTCAAAATAACATAAACTAGAGGAAATGAAGAATTAATTAACTGCAGAAAAATTATTGGCATTTCTCCTTGGAATTATGTATACATACACAAAAAGAAAAGAAAAAAAAAAAAGGAAATCCTGTTTTCTTTCTGTACTAGGGAAAACAGATATGTGAAGGAAGAGATGTTCATAATTAAGTATACTAATTAATGACATAGCATTGGAATTTTCTTCATAATTTGTTGCTAATCCATAGGCCTAAGTAGAATTTTGATGAAGTCTGATTGTTAAACCATTTTTGAACTCCACATATGGATAAGCAATGGGTTGTTCTCCTTCTTCTACCTCCCATCTACATATAAAACATGTATCCATAATTTTAGCACAATAAAAAGATATAAATAGAACCATAATGTATATGTTATATTGAGAAAAAAAATTCACAAATAGCTATTTTATAATCTATAATTGAAAAATAGTTTTTGTCATAGAATTTCTAATTCCACGGTTGAAACTTTAGGATAGAGATAAGGGTACGAGGTGATTATATATATAAAGGTGACAAAATTAGCTCATGAAATCACAACTCGCCTAAGTTCAAGTTGAATATTGACATGTCTATTTATTAGCTCGGCCCATCAAAGTTTTGGTTGATATCTAACCAAAATTGATTAATGAAACAAAATATTTTCAAAAACATATTTCTTTTATTTGATTTGTTATATGGATATAATTTTATTAAATACTAAAAAATTATTTTTTTAAAAAATAAATAAATAAAGCAATTAAACTTAATAGTAAGAATTATGCTTTGACACGCATTTTATAGCCAATTTCAGCCCAACTTATAATTTTTGGGCAAGACAACAATCAGTCTTACTCAACTCATTTTAACCGTCCAAATTCCGTCCAATTCACCCATTTGCCACCTCTAATTGTATATATAGAATGACATCTATTAATTATATAAGAAATTCTTGTTAAAATAATCTCACAAACATAACTGAATTAACAAAAGAGAACAGATTTAATTACCTGTATTTTTGTACAAGGTGGTGAAGGAAGAAGGCTACTTCAACCTTTGCAAGTTCAAATCCAGGACAACACCTTGATCCTCCCCCAAAAGGAGTCAACTTCTTGCTTATTTGCTCATCACTCTAAAACATTTAATTATAATTCAAAAAAAAATTAACAAATAATAACATTTAAAAAAAAAATCTTTACATAGTTGATATAAATAATTATATTTATACTATAAGATCATTCAAATGATACTAAGCCTTTTTAAAATATGAAATTTATGATCTTCAATAAAAAAGATAGATTTTATCGAAAACAATTTATCTAACTCATAAAAATAAGAATAAAATATGTTGTGATTTAACAAATAAACATAATTTATTATTATAAACAACTTTTTTTATACTGACGAGATATATAACTTAAATTCAAAGTCATGTAATTACCTCCCATCTCCAAGGATTAAAGTGGAGTGCATTAGGATGAACTGATGGGTCCAAATGAACAGCACTGAATACTGGTAGGACCTTCCAACCCGCTGGAATCACATAATCTACAATTCACAATTAAAACATTATTATAAACATTAAAAATAAAAATTAATTAATTAATCGTAAAAATGCTAAAAGCTCATGCATGCATTATTACATATGAACATTATTTTGTAAAATATAATATTTTGGAGCATTACAGGTCAAACACACATACAAACCTTTAAATTTGACATCTTTAAGTGCCTTTCGGTGCACAAATTTGACAACATTCCCATATCTTAAAACTTCATTTATTACCTGTATTTAATAACAATAAAATAAATTAAGTTAAAGAAATAAAAGAGGGCAAGAAATCACATTTGCACCTCTATTTATAGGTCATCATTCCATAATTGAGGTGCTGATAGACGATTATTTTTAAAAACAACAATAGATAATTTGAGATGAGGAGAGTAATACTAATATTGCTTCATTCTCAAAATATTTATCGTCCTTCTTAAAAATATTTATCTCAAAATACTTATCATTCTAAAAAAATATTATTTTTTTAAAGAACGCATGAGAAAAATACGAAGATAATTTGAGACGGATGAAATATAATATTCCGTAATGATTGTAGTCAGCGCATTCTCATAACCTTTTGAGTGAAGTCCATCTTTTGGTAATCTTCCCAATTCAACAACTCCTTTTCCTTCGTGCTTCGTATGTTATCATGCTCTTCCTACATCATTTATTAGTAATAAAATAAAGTTTAGAAACTTTTAAAAAAAAAAAAAAAAAAACATGTCAAAAATATAATGATTATAACAAATTTTTTTAGAAAGCGATATAATACTACTCTATGAAACTATTTTATGAGTACTAGTATTTAATTTAATAGTCTTTGATTTCAAGAGAACATTTATAAACTATAGTGAATTTAGGTACACAATCATGGGAGGAGCCAAGTGTGGTTTTGCATATTCTTCGCTAAATTTCTGACTCCATCACTGTACACAACACTTCTTATTTGTTTTTCTAAAATAATCAAAAATTTCGAAACAAATTCAAGTTATCAAATATCATAACGAGTACTAATATTTACCTTAAGTTGATCGAGAGCAGTTTGTGATTGACCAATAAAAAACACGACCATAGCCATTAGGAGAGAAGTGGTCTCATAACCACCAAGTAAAGAATCAAGAACAAAGCTAACTTTTTCCTCTTCAGATAAGGTATCAACACAAAGAAGTATTTCTAGAAAATCATTCTTTTTACTATCACCATCAACATGTTTTCTTCTTCTTTCCTCTATAATTGCTTTGATAGTCGAAGATATTCTACTTCTAGCCTGTAAAGAAAAAGAAAAATAAAGTTGAATTTCACATGCCTTACCTTTATTAATCTTTTTGCAACAAAAGCATATCTAAAAATAAACAATTCAATATATGCTTTAAATAATTAAGTAGTGTAATTAATAATTAAATGAACCTGCACTGCTCTTGCATATGGAGTTCCAGGTATGTATAGTGGTAAAGAAATTAATCCTCTCATAAAAGCAAGAAAATCTTGAAGAATTAATGCACTTTGTGGATTATCTGGAGTTAATCCAAGAACTTGCTTCACTATCACATTGAATGAAAACTGCAATAATTAACCACACACAAAAAAAAAATCAAAATTATATCACAAAAAACACAATTTTATTACTAGAGTAACAGTATTAAAATAATAGAAATAATTACATATTTGGCCGCTGAGTCAAAAGTATTTATAGGCCCTAGATGATATACACTAATTTTATGTATATTTATACATTTGCTGACTATTTTTTAGATGAATGGATATTCGAATAAATTTCTCATATACATAATTATATCAACTCCTATCAATATCCTAAAATAATATAAGCAACATTAGAGGCAGAGCTACAATTCTGCTTACAAATTTTACAGACATGTAGCTTTGGTTTAAAATCTAATTTTCTGTAGAGTAATATCTAACAAAAAAAAATCTATATAAAACTCAATAATTTTTTCGTAAAAATTCAAATTTTTAATTTGTCTCAAGACAAACACCTAACAATAGACTAAATTATACTTATAATAGTGTATATAATTAACATTATTTTTATATGGAATTAATTAATACCTTTCTTGCCTCTTCCCAGTATCTGACTTGATCTTTATCTTTCCAAGATTGAAGAATCTGAAGTGCTAATGTTTCCACATCATTAATGAACTCAGGTTTAGACTTAATTGTGCTGATTAGTGATAATGAAACATTCCTAAGCCTTTTATGTGTGTCACCAACAGCCACAAGCAATGAAACTTTGCCAAGTATACCATGAATTGGCTTTGGATAACTACACTGAAATAACTTATCTTCATTTTGTAATATGAAGTAATTAAGGTCCTGGTCACATGATACCACTGTTGGGGAGAAAAATAAATGTGACTTGAACACTTTCCCATACCTGAAAAAAAAATGTACATGCAATAATAACTAATCGAGTATCAAACATATGTAACAAATAATTTGTTAAGAATCTTACACGATGTGAATTTGAATTATATACGAGTACTAAACACCAGATGAGAAACTAAAAAATTATAATCATAAGGAGTGATGGTACTTTAAATTTATTAAAAAAAAAAAAAAAGACATAATAATGAAGAAGCATGTTACTTACCTAGAACAATGTTGTTGAAGGAAAGTACCAATAGAATTAGAAGGATGAGGCTTCAAAAAGGAAAGGGTTTCACCAAGTAAAGGCCATCCAAAAGTGCCCTTGGGAATAACATGAAGAGTAGTACCATAATTATTGAAGAACAAAGGCCAAAAATGGTTTAAAGTTATGCCAATTACAAAACTAATAACTAGGGTGATAACAATTATCAAAAGACTACCTTCTTCACCCATTGAAGTTTTAATTTTATGAGTAATGAGAAGAAAGAAAATGGATTTTTATGAAGTTGGTAGCAAATTGGTATTGGGCTTGACTACATATTTATAGAGAGGAGATAGAGAAGGGGGAGAAAAAAGGTTGTTTATGAAGGAAAGGAAACAAGCTTTTGATTATTTACTCAGTGTTATTCTTTTCGTCTCAATTTATATGATACACTTCAAATTTCGACATTTAGTTTTTAAACTTCAATCATGAATTCAGACATATAAGCTTTGAGTTTTTTAACATGAAATTTATTATTAACACTTCAAATCTCAAAAGAATGTATCTTTTTCTACTTTAAACAATATTTTAAATACAACTTTTCATATGATATGTTTAAAATCATAAAATCAAATGACATTTTGAAACATTCTACGTATCTTTAGTTTAAGACTATTAAATTCAAATTCTTTTTATTTTCTTACCCTCTATATTAGGTCAAAATAAGATAAACAAATTAAATTAGAAAAACTATCATATTTTGAAACTACGTGAAAAGTGAGTCTTATAATTCACAATATGTAAAATATATATAGAAATTTTGTTTAGAAAAAATTGATTAACTCTCAAAACTTTAATTATATCACATAAATTAGATCGATAAATTAATAATATTAAAATAGTGAGTGTGAATATTAAATTCTGTCATATGCATAGGAAATGAAATCAAGCTAGTCTGGGATCTACTCCTATACAAACAGTAGGTACAGGTTATGGAAGAAAGATACTGTACCAAACTACCCATTTATGAATCATATTTAACTATTTTTATACGTACAATACTAAAGTTTTTTCTTTTGAATAATCCATCTTGTCCCATTTTAACTATCATCCTCCGTTTTATATTAGTTGTCAGTATTTTTAAAATTAATTATTTTAAGATATTTTTTTTATTTAATAATAGTTATTTACTATGTTATTTTGGAATCTTCAATAATATTTATTCATTTTATAAAATTAATGTATAATTTTACACGTAATTTCTAATTTATCTTTATATTAATTATAGTAATTTCTTTATTATATTTTTCAAGATGTTATATTTATTATATTCGAAGGGTAATATAGTAAAATTATCATTCTATTTATAATCTCTTAAGAAGTAATCCATTCAAAATTAATAATGGAGAAGTATTGTTGGATAAAGAAAGTATATATATTATTTATAAATTAGGATGAAATTAATTTCTTTTTCTTTAATCTTAAAATTGTTTATTAAGGAAAGTAAATAAAAATGATTATGCTGGAAAAAAAATTAAGGATACATTATTAAACAATGCTTCTTAAAAAGCGTGCGAGAGAGTAGATCTGAAAACTAATATGGTGCACATATGTGAGGAAAATATAATAAATATAAGATATAATTTATTAAATTACTTGTGTTTTATAAAAATAAATTGATTTTTCTTCTTAAATATTTTGCATACATTGATATTTTTATTTTTTATTCTTAATAAAAAAATTCTAATTCTCAAATCAACTTTTTTTACAAAATAAAACTCCAAATTTTTCTTCCATTTCATATACGTTTTCATCCTTTCTTTAAAAAAAAAATATTTTTTTCATAAAACAAATAAAATACTTTTTACCAATTTCAATACTATTGTCTAAATACACAATTATTTAGTACTATAAAATCACCATTAACACTTGCGATTCCCTCCTCCCCCCCACATTGGTGGTTAATGAGATGTTTGGACTCCTTATAAGGCTTGACAATTCTCCTCCTTTTGAGCTAGCTTTTAGAGTGTGAGTTAGGCCTCAGACCTAATTTAACATGGTATCAGAGCAGCCCGTCTCACCCAATGTTGGGGTCCCCAAAAATCAAATTGCCCACGCACCAAATGCTAAGCACTGGGCGTGAGGTGGGGTGTTAAAGAATAACACAAGTCCCACATTGGTAGTTAATGAGATGGGTGGACTCCTTATATGGTTTGGGCAATCATCCTCCCGTTGAGCTAGCTTTTGGGTGTGAGTTAGGTCTCAGACTTAATTTAACACAAACCTCCACCCTCGATCTCAAAATATTTGTCATTTTCAAATTTCAAAAAAATTAATAATATTTTTTATTTTATTTCTTCATAGTAATTATTTTTAGGATTATAAACACCTCAATTATAGCAGAAAACAACGACAATATCATACTCAATTATGTCACAATATTTTGGGAAATGAAGTGACTAATCGTCAAACCCATTGAAACTAGTTAGAAAGAGACCAAGGAAACAGTAATCTAGTCTATTGTAACGAAGTTGCAGTTGAATTTATTTTCATCACAACTATATAAAGTACATAAATATATATTATATGAGGTGAAATACCATATTTAAAATTTTGTTACAAGTAATATATTTTATTTAAATACTTAATTTATAAGATTATATTGGATGTTTTATTTATATCTACTCTTTTTATACTTTACTTTGTGCGATTATATTGAATATATTATTATTGAATATCTACATTTATTTCTTCTTATTTTTTTCTTACTAAATTTGCACATGTTTTCAAACACATATAGTATAGATAATTATTAACCAATTAAAATATGTCCTCTTTCTTTAAATTTAACATTAGCCTCAATAAGTCGTTATCTTATTTCAATTGAAGTTGATGTGTGTAATCGAAAGAAATAACATATTTTATATTGTTAAGTTGTCAACATACATAATAAGCATATTGTAAAAAAAAGTTAATAATTTGAGTCGAAAGTATATAATAGGTACATTCACCTTTGATCAATTCGACAAAACAGTACCTTGTTAGGAATCTAACCTTTTGCATGGGATAAGATTTTATATCTGATTTTTTAATTGTGAACATGTCACTTTTTTATCTTGAAAAAGATGTCAAAGACAATGGCTATAATTTAAATAGACATGTTTTTGAAATCTTCCCAACATTAGGAAAAAAAAATTCACTCGTGTGCAAGAAGGGGGACATAGAAGTGGTTCAAAGGTCAAAATTAGTGTCCATTATTAACGTTTGATAATCATGTCACGAGCAGTGTCAAGATTATGAGTTTGGGGTTCTAAATTTTTAGAGTTTGAAAGTTCTAAATTTCGTTTTAAAAAAAAATTGAACGACTTTTTGTTAATAGTGGGGTTGTGGAAAGCATTTCTATAACCCTTTCGTACCACTGAGCTGTCAATCAATTTTGTTAGGATTCACGAATTAATATGCATATATATTTATTTAATTTTCAAGTCCAAATACAAGATTTATGAAAAACAACTGGATTCGTCCGACCCCACGAACCCCCACCTAGCTCTGCCTCCGATAACATGTGTGCCAAAGGCAGATTCAATGTTATGATATTAAATTTATCTAAAATCAATAGTTTTACTGCTTATTAAAAAATTATACTAATAAATAATAAATATAAATGCGCAATTTTAAAAATATAATGTGCTCAAAACTAACAGTATTTAAAATTGAATTTTTTTTAAAAAAATTATGAAACCGTCAATATTTGTATCAATGTATTTTACTTCAAGTTATATCGTTAGGCATGACTAGACATGGTGTGCCCTATTTGCTGGTTATACATTATTACTTGTCCGTTTTTTATGTTCAAACTTTTTAAAAAGATGCTACATGTTATTTAATCACATTGGTATAACAAGCTAGCAAAAGAAAAATTGGGATCGAAATATAAAGCGTTATACAGAAATTAATAATAGCAAGTTTTGATAACGATAAATCAGACGGTAAAAATAAAACTATATATATTAAGAAAATATAGTAAAAAACATAAAATCTACTTGGAAGAATAAGATCTACAAGTCTTTTTATAACGAATGCATATTTGTTTTGGGTAAGGGAAACTTTAGTTTTTAAAAGTCCAAAACTTTTACCTCAAAAAAAAGAGTTACCCAAATATAAGAAAAATGTATCTTTATTTTGAAAAAAATAAAAATCAATTATGATAACTCTTTATTCTTCCTTCGAAAGATGCAAAAAATCCAACCAAGGTAAGAAAATTTTGAACAAATTCTAACACATAGAAGCTTTGTAAGAAACAACATGATACTGTCATTGAAATTTTGTGGAATTCTACGAGACATGTTCAATTCGAATTGAGACTTTAGAATGTGTGTTCAGTTTCAATTAGTATTCTTGGAGGCTATTCAACTCTAAACCCTAGTTCATGCCTATATAAAGGGTACTATATTCCCTTGAAAAGGCATCTCGAATATCTCAAAAATTCCATAAACAGATCGAGATCTCGATATATTCTACAAAAGTCATGGAATATTCATATAGAGGTTAAATCTAAATCATCCTAATTCGAGAAATACGCCATTAACGGCCCTCGAATCATGGATAAATCTTAGGAGAGTAGAATTAAGGGAGAAACAGAATTGTACCCGCATATTTATCAATAAAGTTATGTTTCTTCATATTTTATTTGTGTGTTTGATTTATTTTTCATATGTTTAAAATACTGCAAAGGTGGAAGAATGAGTACTGCAAGCCTCGTCTTTGAGTTTCATCGAGTCTACACTCCGACAGGCCTTGAAGCAGGGGCATTTGTAGACATTGAAATTTTGTATGACTCTACAAGACGTGTTTAATTCGAATTGGGACTCTAGAAATTGTGTTCAGTTTCAATTAGAATTCTTGGAGGCTACTCAATCTTAAACCCTAGTTCATGCCTATATAAAGGGTGCTAAATTCCCTTAAAAGGCATCTCGAATATTCCGCGAATTGATGGAATATTCATATAGAGGTCAAATCTAAATCATCCTAGTTTGAGAAATACGCTACTAACGGCCCTCGAATCATGGATAAATCTTAGTAGAGTAGAATCAAGGGAGGAACATAATTGTACCCGTAATCTTTATCAATAAAGTTATGTTTCTTCTCATTTTATTGTGAATGAAATTTATTTTCTGTCACATTAAAATTTGTTGCAAACAAATGATTATACTAAATATATTGTTATTGTTGTCGTGTTTAATTTTTAATTAGTTTAAAAAGATGGTTTTGGCCAATAAGGGACTTGGAAAGATAAATTTTAATATCTAATTTTGGGATCGGTAATTTGATATTAATTTATCTACGTTAAGAGTCAAAAGAAGGTGGAAAAGAAACATAGAAAAGGTTAGATCAGATTCACGTGTGCTTGTCATGTTCTAATTTCACTTTTTTTTAATGCTTTCGGTTAATTTAATTAATTTTTAAAGTTAATCTCAATCAAGTTAACTAAAAATTTCAAAATTAAATTTAGATATTAAAAAATTATACGAAAAATATTATTGTGTAAAGCTCATAGACTTACAAGAAGCGAAACATAAAAACTAATTTAAATGGAGGGGGTATTCTTCCTGATCCTATTAATTGTCATGTTTATCTTGTATATATTTTAATATAATATTAATGAAAGATTTTAATTAACTAGATTATTTTAATTAAATAATTTTGTTTTTTTTTCATCATATAAGTTTCTCTTAATTTTGTAAACAATAAAAATTTAAAATAATGATTTTTAGCAATCATGATAACGTAACTAAATAGGATTGAGAGTACATAAAATAAATTTGAGGAGAAATTTTGGACTTTTGATAGAGAAAAAGCCGACAAAATAAATGAAAAGAAAATAATAAGGTCAATCTTCTTCAGCGGCACACCTATACGGCTTCCATTATAGTTTGCTCCACTAATCAATTACATACATGCTCACTTTGTCGAATACGGAGTCAGAGTTTGAAATTTATATATTCAGAATTTTAAATATTTTTAAATTACTAAATTCTAAATTATTAATGTATTCAATGAATTTTTGATTATAAATTTAGAGTTTGAACCAAAGTTACTTAGTTCATCCGAACTCATAATCAACACATTGACTTAGTTATTGGGTAAGATATGCGTACATTCTATCTTTTATAGATCACACTTGTGGTATTAATAGGGCTATGTATTAGTCGGTAAGGTTCGATTTGATTTTATGTATCATCAGTTCAGTTTATCGGTTTTCGGTTTATAAATATGCTAAACCAAATAACCAAACCAATGAGATATTTTTATTTTTATTTTTATTGATTTTTAGTTTATCGTTTTTTATTCTTAACAATTCGATTTTCGGTTTGACCAATAAAAAATGCTTATAAAATAAATATATGACTTCTCTAATAATTTGACGTGAACAAGACAATAATGTAATTTTACAGAACACTCATTAAATAGAACAATAATAACTAACATAAACAGAATTATACAAGTGCAACCCAAAGAAAAATAAAGAGGAATAATGTTCTTATTTTATGTCTTGTCGTTTGTATAATATGAACTTGTGAATTCAAAGTAACAGTGAGTGTGAATTCAAAGTTATTGGAAAAAGTTAAAACCACTAAGGTATAACTAAGATTAAGCTTAATATTTTGTATTTATGTAAGGCTAAAGTAGTAAATTACTATAGTTTTAACAGTTTATCGGTTTATTCAATAATTCAATACTAAAAATAAAATTTGAACTGATAATTCAATAAAAAATTTATAAAATCATTAAAATCCCGTTAATTCAATAGCAATATTTTTATTGATTCAATTTATTAATCTATTTGATTTTTGAACACTCTTAAAATATTACACCGTTTTAATTTGTTTCCTCCATGTCAATTAGTTTTTAAAATTGTAATTGCATGAAATGTCTTTCTTTTTTAAAGGTAATGGACATTTGTTTATTTAAATTCAAACCTATGGTTCAACATGTGCAAAACAATGTGAGTAGAAAAATATGACGTAAAATAGAAGAATTTAAAGAGACATTGATGCAATCTTTTATATAGTCATAAAATAATAAGTGCGCCGCACAAGTATTTTTTTAGTTTCCCACTAGCTAGTTATCTTACTTATTTTGATTTTTTCGTTTTAATTTAATTTCACACAGAGATATATTACGAAGAAAGTTATTAGGAATTTAAGAGTATAAATATTAGTTAAGATCAAGGGTGTGTTTGGTAGGAAGTTTTTAATTTTCTGATGTTTGGTTGGGTAAAATGTTTGGAATTTTTTTTCCAAATCAACTCATTTTCCTCAAATTTAAAGAAAATGACTTTCCTTCAAAAAGTAAGGAAACTATTTTCCAAAACTTTCCTCCAACTTCACATTACAATTTTTTTGTTGAAAAAATCAATTTAAAGCTTATTTTAAAAAATATTTTTCAACTTCATTTTTTTTATTTTTTATTTACCCCACCCTCGACCCCCGCCAGCCACCCCCACCCTAAAAAAAATAATTTAAGTTTTTTTTAAAAAAATATTTCCAATTTCCAATTTTTATTTTTTCACCCCACCCTCGACCCTCCCAACCTCCGTTAGACCCCCCCACCCTTGATCCCCCCCGCCAGCTTCCCCCTCCCCAAAAAAAAAATTAAGTTTGTTTTTTTAAAATATTTTTAATTTCAAATTTTTATTTTTTTTACCACCCACCCCACCCCTCCCCAAAAAAAATTAAGTTTATTTTTTAAAAAATATTTTCAATTTCAAGTCAAAAATTATTTTCTACTCTCTAGTAAAATTAAAAGATATTTTCTCAAAAATATTTTTCATTCATAAATCAAACACTTAAAAAAAAAAATCGGAAAATATTTTCTACTTACCAACCAAACATGAGAAAATAAATCAAAAATCTACTTGTTTTCCAGAAAAACATTTTCCTTCGTATCAAACACACCCAAGTTGAGATTAGACGACAATTTAATATTAATTGTTATTGGATGTTCTGAAAATTGGTTGAAGTTGAACTAGCCTGTATAACGGGCTAAATTAAAAACACAAACTTCTTTAGTGTTGGAGGAATTTTGCAAATAGAAACATACATATTAAAAATAAATTAAGATTTTTTTTTTTGATTTCCTTCAAAACCAAATATTGATATATTAATAATTCAAGAACAGTCCAAACATTGACATGATGTTTGTTTGAATTTTTGCATAGCTCTTGAGTAGAGTACTTATAAGTTTGAATTTTTGTACAGCAGAGTTTGGAAAAGATAGGTTGTGGCGGGAGTGCTTCACCCTTATTAAAAGGTCTCGGGTTCGAGTCCTAAGTATGGAGAAAATCATATTGGGAGCGCCGTTCCCG
The DNA here is from genome assembly GCA_029582245.1 of Solanum etuberosum. Lineage (NCBI taxonomy): Eukaryota > Viridiplantae > Streptophyta > Magnoliopsida > Solanales > Solanaceae > Solanum > Solanum etuberosum. Next base: position 6,128 of record JAJONR010001531.1, on the reverse strand, counting down.
ATGGGCCCTGCAGAGCGCGATCCAAATTTAATCGGAGCTTTAATGTGAGCTCCGGACACGGGATGGGAAACCAAAAAAAAAGAAGGTAGTATTTATTTTGAGTTGGAATTGTTTTTTATTTTTTTAAAAAAAATACCCCCTCAATTTTAAATTGATTGTCTTGTTTTGATTTGAAACGGAGTATAAAAAAGTATTATATATATACGCTTAAATGTTCTTTAATATTTTAGCCTATGCACGTTAAAAGTTGAAACTAAAGAAACGCCAAAAAAGAATAAAAGTATTTTTTAAAAATGAATTAGAAAAGGAAGTAGACAAACAAATTTGAAACGCAATAAAGTAATATTTGCAAATAATTCCAAATAAACCTTCGAAAGTTCATTAGGTATGTGTTTTCAGGCATCATATAGTTTTTGCTGAATAAATTTTTGATAAATATTAAATTATGATTTAAATTAAAATTACTATAAAAACTATTCTTTTGGTCTATTTTATGTGACATCCTTTTCTTTTTAATTTGTAATGTCATTTTAATTTAACTTTAGAATACTATTTTAACCTTATTTAAATAATTTTCAACCACACAAATATATATAAAGAATATTTTAGACCTGAAACTTCAAAAGTTTTTTTTTTTTTTTCTCTTTAATATTGTATCAAATCAAACGATGCCACGTGAAAAATGAAACACATGAAATAATAAAATTTTAAATTTTAAATCAGACTTTATATATTGTGACATTGTGAAGAGAGAAAAGCTTTTTTTTTTTGATTTCTCATCCGGTGTCTGATATCCACATTAAAGTCCGATTATTCTCAGATTCGCGCTGAAAAATTCCACATTAAGAGTAAAATGCTCCTTAACAAATGCGACTACTTACTCAGAGAAAAGCTTGAAGCTATCTAAGCCAAACGTTAGTCGTTGGTCGAAAAGTGCAAAGCATCCCCAGTACATAGGACAGCTGAGTCTAAATGCTTATGAGTCTCTTTTAGAAACCCTATGTGTACTTTCATTAACCAATAGGTATAACATGATGCCTTTATTGATTGGGTACGGATAATCGTAGACTGATCAGTGATCACCATTAATGGTGACGAAATCAAAAATTTCGCTTAAAATATTCAAGATTTGATATATATATTTAAAAAATATTTTTTGATTTATATACTTCTTATAAGTTTTGATATGTATATATATTATAATTTTTTGACAAATGATGTTCAACCGACAATCTTTCGTGAAATCAAACCCTAACAGGCTATCCCGGCCGGAAATTGGCGTTATTGTCCACCTCTCTCGTGAAATTTATTGTGGCGTGTGAGGATGTGTCTGGCATGCACGCTTTGACAACATTTCACATAGCGAAGGATGATCGATCAAACAACTTTCGTTAAAAAATATACTTTATCTGTCTCAATTGATATGACACTCGTCATTTTTTCTAAAATCAGACAGATTAAGTTTGACCGCGAATTTGCGCATTAAATTTTTAAAATAAAATTTATATATTTATAAACTTTGTAAAAAGTACTATAAGTCACAATAATTGACAATTCAAAATATTCATAAGATATATAAAAAAATTACGGTCACATGTAGATTTGTTTGAATTTCGAAATTTGAAAAGTGTCACATAAATTGAAACAGAAAAAGTATAAAATATATAGGTTAATTCTTTTTCTTCATATTTATATTAAATTATGAATACTCTTTACGAAATTTCTGACTTCATTAGTATCCGAAGAGTATATATTATTGTCATGAACAATATATTTCGACAATTTGAGGACATTTTTTTGTGGACAAAGGTATTTTATTCCATATTGATTGACCAAGTACTCATGAGTCAAAGGGAAATATAGTGACTTTAATTAAAAAGATGCCATATAGAAAAGATTGAATCACACTTCTTACACATATTCATTTCTATGAAGAAATTAAGAAAAGAATTACTCGTGCTACATGCACCTTTCTTTTCAGCTCACAGACAACGAGAAGAGTGACACAGTACTACTGTAAATACTCACAGAGCGTTGAATTGAACAGTTATTGTATTCCAATGTCTCTTTTGAGCCGATTCGATAGAATTCAATAACTTTAGATCAGACATTATATTTATGTTTAATAATTCATTGAATATGTACAAATAACTTTTTAGAAAAAGAATTCAGCGCAAATCTAAATTTAGTTGAGTTTCAATGTGGATATTTGATTCGTGGATATTCAGCGGAGATCTAAATTTAGTTGGATTTCAATGTGGATATTAGACATCGGATGAGAGCTGATTTTTTTTGAAGCATTTAAAACAGATAAACTCAAATTTCTAATTTCTAATTTCACGATCTATTAAGGGTGTCAAAGGGATAGATTGAATTTAAATTTGTATAAATCAAAGTTAGATGAATTAATAAAGGGATAAATTATCAATTTGCTCAGTGTTAATTGGCCTGAATTTGAGTATGTAAAAATAAGTTAAACAACGGGTCATAACTCATAACAAAATTTGTTCAACTATACCCAAGTTAATTTAAGTTGTTGTTTTTTCTTTAAAAAAAATAAAAATCTAACTATTAGTTATCAATTAGTTTATTTTCTTATGATGGTTATATCTATTGTCATGGAAAATTTTAAAAATGAAAATCTTACAAATATTTTTGGAAAATTTTAAAAATGAGAATCTTACAAATATTTTGATAAGTTGTTGTTATGAGTCAATTTGGATTACTATATATTTTAGCTCAAATCAGTTCAATTTTTATGTGAGTTATGTCCAAATTGATTCACTGCAAATATTGTTGGAAATTATATATATATATATAGGAAAATTATAATATTAAAATAATAATATGATAATTAAGATAAAAACTACTATAATAATATTCTTATATAATATATATATAAATAATACTTGAATCGTGCTAGGCACTTCCATCTCAATTCATCCAACCTAAATTGGATTGACTCTTTATATTTTATGAGCTAAAATGATTAATTGGACATGTTGGATATATCATTTATTTTATGCGGAATAATAGTGTTCTTCTAAGGCCTCTCGTAGAAATACGTGATCCGGAGGTCACAGGTTTAAGTTTTAAAAATAGTTTTTTTTAAAAACAAAAAGTAAGACGACGATATACAATAAGTTCTTGAAAATAGCTTATGACAGAAATACATAGAAGATTGTCGTAACAAAAGCTTTAATACACTAAACTATCATTTAACTATACTCTAATAGTGTCCTTACACATTTGCCTATAAAGTATATAAGCATATCACATAAATTGAAATAATATAGAAAAAGAAAAATATAATAGCACCACTTAATTTAAAGTAGGGGAACTTTCGCAAATAGCCCCTATAATAAATTTAATTACGCTACATAGCTATAATTTGCATATTTACGGGTTGTAGCTACAGTTTAAGCTACTTTGTTTGTATAATTTGCGGATTTGTATAATTCGCATGTTTGTATAATTCGCGGGTTTATTTGTATAATTCAGTTATTTTTTTATAAACTCGAAATAATGAATTTATACAATTACAAACATCACAAGCGTAAACAGTTATACAAATTCTATTATACAAAATTTAAAAATTGAGCCGCATAATTATAACTAAAAATAGACCGTAAATTATAATTAAAACAAACTATAACTATGTTAACTAATATATGTTTGTTTATACGCGTAATTTTAAGTATAGGGAAAGCAGTACCAGTAGCTATTACCACATTTAGTGAAACATTAGGTAGGGGTCTAATAGTGCTGTATTTGGGCATTGGCATAAAACGAGTGCATGCATGGGTTGCATGGGGCTGCGGTTTACACGTTGTGTTGTGAGAAATTGGGAACATATATCCATCACAGATGAAAGAGAGTTTTGAGTCAAAGCTTTTAATTTATGGTTCAAACTAACTGACACCACCTCGTGCATTCTTGAATTGTGTGTTCATTCAGGAATCACCTTCCAAACAAATTAAAGGACTACTTTCAACCATATATATCACCACTTTAAATATGAGTCATTTATATAACAATAAGAGAATATACAAGTAGTAGTGATGGAGTCAAAAATTTTACGAAGGGTATTCAAAAAAGAGAGGAAATTGTTGCTAGTGGAATTCAAACACATGAACAAGTAGGCTCTTTCAAGACATCTAAAATCATTGGCCTACAACACTTTGTTCTGTCAAGAATGTCTAACATATGTTATTTAATCACTTCATGTATCATTTTACTTATATATACGGTATTATTTTCCGATGAAGGTGTCCAATTGGACACCCTCACTATAGGATAGCTTCACCCCTGTGTATGAGTCACTTTAATATAATGAGGATATATCAACTTTAAATAATAAAATTGAGGGGTCTTATCATAAAAAAAAGAAGGCAATTAATCAAAAAAAAAGAAAAAATATGAAAATAATAAATCAAGATCTAGACGGTATTTCAGAATATCAAACCCTTTTCTCTTTTTTCTACTGAGTATTGTATGCGAAATAAGAAAAATGAAATTGGTTAATAAGATTGGAGTCCTCATTTGAATCTCCTCAACGTAAGAGTAGATATTAACTTTGTAGTAGAGAGGTTCAAAATTCAGTTTGTGGTGTCAAGTTTAAATTTCAATTAATCCATTGATTTTATTGAATTGTAATCTTATCCACGTGTTTATCTTCTGAACATAAGATTAGATGTTAACTTCATCGTAGATAGATTTTAAATTCAGCCTGAGATTTCGAGTTTAAATTTCAAACCCACGGATTATATTGAAATTATAATCGTATCCACTTGTTTGTGCTAAAGAGCAAAATGGAAAAACAAAAGGCAAAAAAACATTATTGGAAAGAAAAACTGCTCGATCAGCTAGCTACTAACTTTAATTCTACCATAATCTTTGATATTCATATATTTCTATCTTGGATCATTTTCATAGTAAATTAAAATTATGTCATGTCTTGTTCAATCACCTTTTACGTTTTTTTTTATCCTACCTCTATCTCTTTCCAAACTGTTGTTATAGCTAACCTATCACAACTTCTAAACGACACACCTCTTTCTCAAATGTATGAACCGTACCAGTCTAGCTTCTCTCATCTTATCTATCATAAATATCACTCTCACCTTACTCCAAATAACCTCGTTCCAAATAATACCTCCCTATTATATATTCGTACATCTATCTGAACATCTTTTATCTCCACTATATCGTCAGCATAGGAACACTACATATTCTTTGTACCAAAATCGTTAATACCACTAATTTAAAGGAATTAGAAAAAGGCATTATCTTTGGTACTCTTTAATGATCATTAAATTAATCACCCACCATGCACATATCCACGAACAAGTTTTCACTTTAATCTAATTAATAATTATTGATGTTAATGCTGTTGATCGATGACATCATCACTTACAGTTTAAAACAAATTAAATTAAAGTTACTTAATCCTAATAGAATAAATTGTTTTAGTAGAAATCTTGGTCCCCTACCCTCCTTAGCCATCAACTTAACGAGGGGGCAAATTATAAAGTTTGAGGAGTCCAAGAAGAATATATTGCAAAATGTGCTTATCTTTTTTACTTTTTAATTTCAAAACTACTTTTCCTCTTTTTATTCCCTTCTATTATAATAGAGATGGAGAAATTTTGGAAACTAATGTCAAAATAATTTGTCGTAAATATATTTTTTACTTTTTAATTTCAAAACTACTTTTCCTCTTTTTATTCCCTTCTATTATAATAGAGATGGAGAAATTTTGGAAACTAATGTCAAAATAATTTGTCGTAAATATATTTTTTACTTTTTAATTTCAAAACTACTTTTCCTCTTTTTATTCCCTTCTATTATAATAGAGATGGAGAAATTTTGGAAACTAATGTCAAAATAATTTGTCGTAAATATATTTTTTACTTTTTAATTTCAAAACTACTTTTCCTCTTTTTATTCCCTTCTATTATAATAGAGATGGAGAAATTTTGGAAACTAATGTCAAAATAATTTGTCGTAAATATATTTTTTACTTTTTAATTTCAAAACTACTTTTCCTCTTTTTATTCCCTTCTATTATAATAGAGATGGAGAAATTTTGGAAACTAATGTCAAAATAATTTGTCGTAAATATATTT